>OZ026503.1:6750075-6831127 GCA_964019985.1 Aurelia sp. 4 Dawson et al 2005 | reverse complement strand
AACGGATGGCGACAACAACAACGATGACAACAATCACCAAAAATAACAACATTTCTATTTCTGCTCAAACGGGAACTTATGGACTTTCATATAAAAATTTGAGACGGAAATGAATAGATTTATCTGTGACCTCTGGAACGAGGCTGCGGAGTAGTCTCAGAAGGGAGGAAATCAATCCTTGACGGTTGGAAATCCTCATTGCTGCAGCGAAGTTCATGGAAGCTAATTGGCCTTAAAAATAAGGAACTCCTGACTCATAGTAAAAGGTTTCTTGATGTTTTACGTGCATCCACCACTATTAAGATAATAACCCACCCCTGTTACGCGTATCCACCACTATTAAGATAATAACCCACCCCCCCCCCTTTACAGCGCATCCACCACTATTAAAACAATATCCCACCCCTGCTATGCGTATCCAACACATCTAAGATAATAGCCCACCACTATCAAGATAATAATCCACCACCTTTTACGCGGATGCACCACTAACATCCCAACCCTGATACGCGTATCCACCACACCTACGATTATAACCCACCATCATTAAGATAATAAACAACCACCTTTACGCGCATCCACCACTATCAAAATGATTTCCCAACCCTGCTACGCGTATCCACCACATCTACGGTTATAACCCACCACCATCAAGATAATAAACCACCACTTTTACGCGCATCCACCACTATTAAAACAATATCTCAACCCTACTACGCGTATCCACCACATCTACGATAATAACCCACCACCATTAAGATAATAAACCACCACTTTTACTCACTTTTACGCGCATCTACCACTATTAAAATAATATCCCAACCCTGCTACGTGTATCCACCACATCTACGATAATAACCCACTACCATTAAGATAATAAATCACCACTTTTACTAAATTTTACGCGCATCCACCACTATTAAAACAATATCTCAACCCTACTACGCGTATCCACCACATCTGCGATAATAACCCACCACCATTAAGATAATAAACCACCACTTTTACTCACTTTTACGCGCATCTACCACTATTAAAATAATATCCCAACCCTGCTACGTGTATCCACCACATCTACGATAATAACCCACTACCATTAAGATAATAAATCACCACTTTTACTAAATTTTACGCGCATCCACCACTATTAAAACAATATCTCAACCCTACTACGCGTATCCACCACATCTGCGATAATAACCCACCACCATTAAGATAATAAACCACCACTTTTACTCACTTTTACGCGCATCTACCACTATTAAAATAATATCCCAACCCTGCTACGCGTATCCACCACATCTACGATAATAACCCACCACCATTAAGATAATAAATCACCACTTTTACTCACTTTTACGCGCATCCACCACTATTAAAATAATATCCCAACCCTGCTACGCGTATCCACCACATCTACGAAAATAACCCACCGCCATTAAGATAATAAACCATCACTTTTACTCACTCTTACGCGCATCCACCACTATTAAAATAATATCCCAACCCTGCTACGCGTATCCACCACATCTACGATGATAACCCGCCGCCATTAAGATAATAAACCACCACTTTTACTCACATCCACCACTATTAAAACAATATCCCAACCCTGCTACGCGAATCCACCACATCTACGATAATAACCCACCACCATTAAGATAATAACCAACCACCTTTTACTCACATCCACCACCTTCAAGATAATATCCCATCCCTGCTACGCGTATCTACCACATCTACGATAATATAGCGTCCCTCTTACGCGCATCCAGGAAACATTCAATTGGATACCTGCAACTCTTGTTCATGGCTAGTATCACTGAAAACTTGAACTTTGCCGTGTTTTAGCATGGGAGGTTCGAGCCGGCAATTTAGCCCTATCGCCATTGCCTGGAGCAATGAATTGTTACTATGGCTTTCATCATAGTCATTTTTTCAATGGGGGAAACTAAGTCCCAATTTTTAGTGTGAAAGTCCACGAATCGTAGTTTGAGCGTCCATTCTATCAATAGCGATAGCTACGAATATATGTAATTAGTCTAATGATCAACTACTGTTCAAATTTTATCAAGGCTATCGTTCCCGTCTTAGATGCACCTGAAGAATTTGTTTATGCCGAAATACCAAAGCTCTCGCATAGCATAACAAATATGGAGACATTCTAGATAGGGGCAATCTGGTTCAAATGTTTCCAATTGAAATCTGAGCAACGTATTTCATGCTTACGTTTGAAATTTAAAGATGAAACCCCTTGGGAGCTGCCCAGGTCCCCTTGGTCTAAGTCTAGGGTACTGCTCCTTTCCAAAAAAATATTTCGGGATTACATGCAAGCTGGAAAGGGGGCACAATTCATGCTATTTGATGATTTGTGCCGTATTCATAAAAAAATATGCTTGAAACTTCAATATTGTTGTGACTGAGCATCCCTCCCAAGAGTCACCTGGTAATAAATCAACTGTCTGAAAGCCACAATTAAGTCATTTATGTAGGCATACAGTAGAATTATGACAATGAGTCTGTTGTTTCCCTGTGCTCCTTGACTTGATGATGACGCTTCAGTCAAGAGAGACTCATACTACACTGATTAAAGTGAGTCCTAGATATCGCTCACCAAAACGAGACTACTGCTTGCCAAACCGAGACCGCTCAATCTGGGTAGCTGTAGCGGGGTATATCAGTTTGGCAGAGGAGCGAAACTACGGCTTGTAATCAGTCTAGAATCATACTATTACTCTTAAAAACCTGGCCCTATTTAGGCCCAAACTTTGCAATTCCTAAAGTACATTAGTGTTAGTGTTGTTTAATAGTTGTTGTTAGAGGGTTTTTGTATTATTTGGAATTTTAAAATGAAAACTTGAACTTGAACTTGAACTAGTATAAATCAGATTGCGAGATTTGGCAAAGAACAAAGCTGCCAAATTTTCAATTCGAATGATGCAGTTGACTAGATTTTGAACGAAGTTGCTGCAGCTGGTAGTTGAAGATTTCTCTCGTTTGTTTTGGTCTTAAAAACATGGAAAATGTAGTGCTAAGAGACTCATTTTCCACTTACCAAGTAAACTGAATTTCCTTCTTCAAATTTATGCCAAGTTTCGTTGATTAAATGTCTGTTTAACGTGGTTTTCATCGCATTTTCTTTCCGAGGAGTGACTGTTGAACAGAGCTACGGCAGTCGTTCGATCCTCATTCCATCGATCGAATGCAAGAGATAGGGCCGGCTTCATTCTTTCATTATGAGTCCCTCTTGAGCAAGGTTTACCGCAGGGATACAGGGGACTCATCATAATAAGTCTAGGCAAACAGTTGTCTTTTGTTTTTCCCAGCCATTAACTTCGTCTAAAGAAAACCCAAGACAAACCGCGGGTGACACAATTGCTTATGTAGCACGGCACTGTGATCCAACTGTTAAGAAATCATGGAATTAATACCAAAAAATGAAAATTCGAGTATAAGCTATTTGATAATTTTATCATATGGAAGAGACCGAGTTGTCAAAAAACTGTCTAGAACTTGTGAAATGCTTTTCAAAGTAAGACATTTCTTACCAATTAATGTTTTGATCAGTTTATACAATTCTCTTTTTTCACCTTTCCTGCAGTATGGAATTTTGGTTTGGGGTCTCACGTACGAGACATACATCAATCCAGTATTCTTGCTGCAGAAAAGGGTTGTTAGAGAAATTTCATGTGCACATTTTACTGCGCCTTCTTCACCAATCTTTTCTGACTTGAAGATTTTAAAACTACATGATCTCTTCCAGTTGAAACTGTTTTGCTTTGTTTATGATTGTATAAATAGGACTTCTCCTTCTTGTTTTCATTCTTTCTTTGACTTAGTTGAATCTGTTCATCAATATGGTACACGGCAAGTCACAAAAAATGATATTTTCCTAACCTGGAAAAATACCCTGCAATACGGTATTAGGTCAGTGCGCTATTGCGGAGATAAATGCTGGAATGAAATTCCTGTGGATATAAAAAGATCTCCCTCTGCTAATATTTTTCGACAAAAACTAAAAGCCTTCCTCTTTCAAAACCACTGCAAAAATTGCTTGTAGAAATATTAACATAGAAAGTCAACATCTGCCCATAGTTTTAGTAATGGACGACATCAAATTTATCTGAGAAATCTTGAAACAGGGGGTGCTCTCTACTCGATTAGTTTAACTACTGAGAGAGCTCCTCCTTGAAGTAATTCCCTCCATGCAATTTATCCAGTTCTTTTTGTATCTATATATTGTAATAAGTTTATTTCTTGATGTATTTATCGTGTGTAATGTTGTATAGTATGTATTAGATGTATTAGTTACTTGTTTGTATAGTTAAACAGAATAAATTGTATGTAGAGAATTTAAAAACATATGAAACTGAAACTGAAACTGAAGACACGATACTATTGAACAAAACAAACATTTTTCAAATCGGAGTCCTGAATTATGATTTTTTTAATCCAGAGTTACGATTTTTTGAAGTTGGCCTATGATGCTAAGTTTTGTTACATTACCACTTCCGGCCTAATGTTTGTGGCATCGATGAAAACATACAAACTGAAATTACTACATATCCTCAAGAAGACGGCCGATTTTCAAAAACCTTTTTTATTTTACAGATATATATCTACTTTTTGCAAAAATGCAAGTTAAATCTTTAAACTCTCAAGCTAAAATAGACTTTTTCCCAAAATTGAGTACGGCATTTTTCGGCTAAAAAACAGTGGAAAACATGAGAATTTCGTCTTTTATAGTGAAAACAAAAAATCTAACTAAATCTGACTCTAAGCAAAAAATACTACGATTAAATTTGATGTTTTGGGAACATCTTTGCCAAAGGATTCGCACAGATTCGTGCAGAAAAAATTTTCAGGGCACTTTGAAGATTCTAGGCCCTATTCGGGTTTAATGTTGATTTCTTTACAAAAGTGACAATGTTAGGAATATCGATGCCATTTTTTATGAGAATGTCTTTTTACCAGTCCCAAAAACTTGAAAAATTACTTGGCATGGCATGATGAAAGCGGGAAAGCTACTTCTTTGCATCCACTTATCATCTAGTCGCTTTTGGAAGATGAGCTGACTTTTGACCGTGTGAAGACTGCTTTCGGCGAAAGGTACATCCAACTGTCACTTCACATCAATAGCCTTAATAAGAGAAAGTTTTCATTTGGCTTTGCAGATGGGTCCAAAATCTGAAACATTTCCTTTTTTCTTCAGAAACTTTTCTTCACTTCCTGGGAGCTCTTAAAGGAAAATTTCAGGCTCTAATTTTCTCCACGACTCACTTAGGACTAGATTCATCGTAAGAGGAAAGACGAGCTCCTAACAAGCTGAGGTGCAACAAAAGGAAATGAACAAGGGTTGCCTCTCCTTACTCTGACTGTTCCAAATTGTTTCACATGCCTCATTGAGCAGTGACAATCTTAGAGACAATTTCGCTGACAGTTTCCATCACAAAGGAAAGAAATTCTAAGTATAGGTTTATGCCAATAATAATTGAATATGAAAATAAGAAATTTCGTAGAAGATGATGGGGGAGGCATGTATTTCAGAAAGCTGGGACATGTCGGATATTCAAAAGCTTGCGTATTTGTTTTATTCCTGTTAGTAGAGTTGCAGCTCTTGCGTACATTGGAAACCTTTCACAGAGCTCTCACAGGATCAGTAACTATTGTGTTGCAACTTGTTGGTGAAATATAGGGCGAATTGGGGGTAAATTTGCACAGACCAAGGAACAAAATTGGTTGGTACAGGATTTCCTTGCACTCCTCAGTTACTGTAGAATCATGGGAGAGTCATTTTCCACCTCGGTAGCTTTTAAAAGCGTTTTTAAGACCTCACTATATGGGTTACTTGAAATAAGGTCTTGGAAAACAAACTTCATCTATTAAAGGGCGATGAATATTGGCACTGAAAACCAGAGAGACCGAAGTTGTAATTGCTAGAAGCTCAAATGCCATCAGAATATAGCTAAAAGCAGTCGAGGTAAACATTTGTCGTATTGGGAACTGTCCTGTTATGCTGAGAAACAATTATTGCTGGAAAACCTGCGTTAAACCTTGGTAAATTCGAATTGTGCCTAGAATCTGCATAGTGCCCTGAAAATTTTTTCTCCACGAATCTGTACGAATCCTTTGCCAAAGATGTTCCCAACAAACCAAATTTAATCGTAGTATTTTTTGCTAAGAGTTAGATTTAGTTACATTTTTTGTTTTCACTATAAAAGACGAAATTCTCATGTTTTCTACTGTTTTTGAGCCTAAAAATGCCGTACTCAATTTTGGAAAAAAGTCTATTTTAGCTTGAGATTTTAAAGATTTAACTTGCCTTTTTGCAAAGAGTAGAAATTTATCTGTAAAATAAAAAAGTTTTTGAAAATAGGGCTTCTCGTTGAGGATATATAGTAATTTCAATTGGTATGTTTTCATCGATGCCACAATCATTGGGCCGGAATGGTAATGTAAACAACGCTTAGCATCATAGGCCAACTTCAAAAGATCATAACTCTGCATTCACAACTCCGATCACAAAACTTTTTGTTTTGTTCAATAGTATCGTGTCTCTTCCATACGATAAACTTATCAGATAGCTTATACTCGAATTGTCATTTTTTTGTATTAATTCCGTGGCTGGATCACAGTCCACGGGCCAGTCCTGTCTCTTACATTGAGGGTGTTTTATAA
Source organism: Aurelia sp. 4 Dawson et al 2005 (assembly GCA_964019985.1). Classification (NCBI taxonomy): domain Eukaryota; kingdom Metazoa; phylum Cnidaria; class Scyphozoa; order Semaeostomeae; family Ulmaridae; genus Aurelia; species Aurelia sp. 4 Dawson et al 2005. The sequence continues at coordinate 6,824,449 of OZ026503.1, read as the reverse complement.
ACTGTACGCAGCTGCGTTGCTACCGTGAATGACCAACAACGATCAACAACAAGAACAAGAAACTTTATTCATTTAAACTGAATATACAAATGGGAAAAATAACAATAAACTGTTATACTAAATAACCTCTAGAACAGGTTTCACACTGGAGGCCCGACCAGCATAGGTGATGATACTGAACATCAGAAAGCCAGGCCGAGAGAACAACGATGAGAACAAATGGAACCCCACTGCTGGCAGAGTATTCATCGCTGAAGACACTATCCATATGCCATCAGGCGAGAGTTTCTTGTTCACAATATCACAGATTTAAATATTTGAATTTTGTGCATTGTCATTTAAGCTATATATGCCTCACATCGAATGTGAAACAGACTTACAACTGGACATGCTACAAGTCTATCTTTCTCTATCTTTTGGGGAAAGGAGGAAGGAAAAAAAAGAAAAAAAGAAAAAATTATTTTATTATTATCATTAACTATTTATTTAAAGTAGGCATATACATAAGTAGCAACAGAAAGGCTAATTCAAGCCTACTACAAACTAAAATTTTTTAAAAAGCAAAGAAAAAAATATCTATAATTCAGAATAAATAGCTATGAATATACATATGTACAGATTTTTACAATGTTTTTACAGAATTTACAATGTTTTGAATTTTTCGATGCAACATTTATCCAATCAAGAACCCAACCTGAGCCACGAAAGGTCTACACAGTCTACAGTTGCATTCCTCTCCTTTCCAGGTTTTTATTTTCCTTTTAAAGCTGGAGAGGGCATCTGATTGTTTCATGTCATTGGGAAGAGCCTGCCATAATCTACACCCCAGAAACGATATCGTCTCTAGGCCATAACACGTAGTACGTGCTTGTGGCAGCAGTAGATTATGGCAGCTTCTTAAACCATAAGGACTGTGTTGTGTATCCATCAATTAAAGACGGCTTACAATATTGTGAAGATCTTTTTCCTTCCCTCCTCTTTTTTCTTCTTTCTCCTTTTTTTCCTTCCTCCTTTCCCCAAAAGATAGACTTGCAGCAAGTCCAACTTAAACCCCAAATTGTTCCCACTGTGCACAAATTTGAAAATTCTCCCAATATTTGATAATAGAAGTATCAAAATATCGTTCGAGTCAGATCCTTTTTGTTACAATACCTAAAAGTTCTATTGACACAATGGATTTGAGCTGATGCCTGAAAACTCAATGCTAAAATACGTTTGCAAATTTGAGATTATACGAGATGCAACTTCCAGGTGATTGATTCAAACTTTAACATCAAAGGGCAATAAGAAATAAGTCCTGCCGTCAGGATGACCGACGTAAATATTTGTTCTATGAATAAAAAGTTGAATCCGATCGAATCAAATTTCCATACGTGATACGGTACGAAAACTCAAAACAAACTCTTTCTTATCCCAAGCTCATGTATTATCCATTGTTCCTTGGCGCCAAAAAATAAATTTCGTAATAGCAAATTGCCAATAACTTCTAAGGGCCTGTTCATATGGAGGCGAGCCAGCCCACTTACCGGGCTGGCTGGGTAGGCGAGATAGTTTCCATGTTGTGTTCATATGGAGAAATTCCAGCCCGCTTGCTGAGACAGAAATTGGACACGTGCCAAAAATGAGACACGTGGCCGTAGCGTATGAGCATCATCATCATCATCATCATCATCATCATCATCATCATCATCATCATCATCATCATCATCATCATCATCATCATCATCATCATCATCATCATCATCATCATCATCATCATCATCATCATCATCATCATCATCATCATCATCATCATCATCATCATCATCATCATTTATCTATTTATAGTAGGCTTAAATTAGAAATAGCCAAATTAAAGCTAATTAAGGCCTACTTAAAAAAGAAATAAAAAACTTTTTACAATGTCCATAATAAATTTTCGATTATATAAAAGTACTATATATATATAATTTATAAGATAAAAGCAGAAAAGGCCCCCCATAGAGGCCCAGGACGGCGACCAGCCCCGGGAGACAGCACACACGCCGCCCGAGCCCCCCCCCGACGCAAACACCGACCACGGCGGCCGCAGCGAGAGAAGCCACCAATGAAACCACCGCACCCAGCACCAACCAGCGGGCACACGGAGGACCAAAAAGACCCACAGCATGAATGTCTCCATGCTGCAAGCCCCCCGTCCCCCAATAGCCCACCAGTGGACGCCAAGCACGAAACACCGAGGACAACCCCCACCACAACCGCCACCCGGCATCTGCATCACGAGGAGGAACCCGCACCGCGAGCCTGCCACCCCCAGAACAGCCGCGAGCCGCCCCCGGCCCCAACGAGAAGGCCTGTCAAACGTCTATCCTGTTAGGAACCCAACTTTCGGAATATATGTTTTGCAGAGCCTACAGTTGCATTGATCACCATTCCAGCACCTAATTTTTTGAAAATAGGAAGGGTGCTTGACTCTTTTATTTCTTGAGGTATAAGCTGCCACAGTTTATATCCAAGGTAGACTGTAGTCTCAATTCCAAAGGACGTTGTCCGTACCTTTGGAAGTTGAGCGTCATTGCCATGCCTTAGATTGTAGCTAATATTGCGTTCCATGTAAATATCCTTCATGAAAGGTGGATTTAGATCAGATTTGGTTTTATACATTTCTGTCATTAACAACTGTAGGTTTCTTATATGGATTGGCACCGATTTGGTCTGTTCCAAGAGAAGACCAAAATCACTTCCGTAATCTTTATATGCTATACGTAATGCCCTTTCTTGAACTCGATTTATTCTATGATCCAAAGTTCTATCATAAAACATCCAAACAAGTGGACAGTAACTGAAATGTGATAAGATGAACGCCCTCATTAACTGCTGTAGTTTTCAGTGTCCATGTAACGTGATATTCGGGCGAGTGCATGGAGTTTTTGGCCAGCCTTTTTACAAAGAGCCTTCACATGCTGTTTGAAAGAAAGTGATTGATCGAAAGTTATGCCGAGAAGATTCTCCTCTGTACTTTCTTTCACGCAGGCCTCGCCTATTCTAATTGATATTTCATTATTTCCTTTTGCACCGAAACTCATTAAGTGGCATTTGTCTTCATTTAGTTTCATAAAATTGTTCGGGAACCATCCAGTTATTCCAAGAGCATCATTCCCTAAATGCATGATGACATTTTCGATATTAGGACCACACGCATAAATAGTTGTGTCGTCAGCATAATTACAGATGTCGGTCTCCTCCAAGAACATAAAAAGGTCGTTCAGGTACATGTTAAACAAAAGGGGTCCCAAGACTGAGCCCTGCGGTACTCCTCGAACGGTTTCTGTCCATGTGCTGAATGAACCAATAACCTTTACCCTCTGCTTCCTGTCCGTGAGATAGCTATGGATAAGCAGCAAAGCAGATCTACCGAACCATATGCATTCAATTTTGCAATTAGTAATTCATGATTTAGACAATCGAAGGCCTTCGAAAGGTCCGTCAAGACAGCCCCTGCGACGCCCCCGCTGTCGATTGTCTTCTTGCAGGCTTCCACTAGACGTAGAAGTGCATGCTGTATACCATAGCCTTCTCGAAACCCACAAAGGAGTGAGGACAGGAAACTTTGGACGAAAGGTAGCATTTGATCTTGCATCAATCTTTCATAAATTTTTGATACCGATGGTAAAACTGTAATCGGTCGGTAGTTCTTTTTCGTAAAGGCATTCTCTTTTTTAAAGAGCGAACTTATATCTCCACCTTTCAATTCTTTGGGAAAAGTACCCTTGGATAAACCAGAGTTGAACATATTGGTCGATTTGATTGAGATAATTGCAAACCTGGTTACATTCCACCACCTTCCCCCGTTTATCTAAAAATGTATGAGTAGATTGTATGTAGCTCTAATTGTTCTCTTTGTCCACGTAATTCTCTTGTCTTGTATTTTAATCCTTTTTTGTTTCTTCTTCTTTTTTTATATATATCTATATGTTTAATGGCCTCGGGGTAGACATTGTCTTTTGCTCCTCGGGGCATCGTTGTAGTAGTATTGTAGAGTCATTTTTGTAAGTAGTGTATTGTAGCTTATATTGTAGAGTATTTCTGTAAGTAGTGTAGTGTAGCTTGTAACATATATTGTAACTTTTTATTGGAATATACATATAAAAAAAAAGTTGAACATATTTTGAATGGCAACCGAAAATACGTCAGAATTTTCCTTCAGAATTCTTGCAGGTATGCTATTAACCGGAGAAGCCTTATTTGTATTAAGTTTTCTGATTGAACAGCAACATCTTCAACAGCAACCTCTCTAAATTCAAATCTTTCGGAAAACGTAGTGTTCTCTTTGATTTTGCAAATACTTGGATGTGAATCAAATTTCCTTATAGCTCTATCGATTGGATCTTGTATATCATCTGCTGGCAGCATTAATGATTCATTAGCAGAAATCCTTAAACTTTCTGTGATGTTTGCGAAAAAAATGGTTGAAGATTTCTATTTCAGAGTCCTCACTTACCATTTTCCCGTCTTCAATCAAGGTGATAGCTGAATTTACTTGCACCTTGTCTGAGAATAGTGGCTTTACAGTTTTTCAAAATTTGTGATTATCGGTAAGGTTACCGAGGTCGATGTTCTTATAGTAATCAAATTTGGCCTTACGTAGCAATTTCACGCATTTTTTCCTCTGCTTTTTAAATGCTTTGAGGTTTTCCTCAATTTTATCGTCGTTATACTTATTACGAAGCTTGGTTCTGTGCATGTGTTCTTTGCGCAAAGCTTTCGTCATAAAAGGCCCATCGTTTGCACGAATATATTTCTTTTTAACGGGTGCATGTTCATTCAGCAAATTCATAACGACAGCTTCAAAAACATCATAGTCCCCACCCCCACCCAGCCCACATGAGAGCACATATGCAAGATGAGAATTGAAGTCCACGGCGCCAAATTTGCTGTAGTCCCGATAGGTAATTATCTTAGGTCCCCTTTTGACATACCCACCTTTTAAAACGGTGAGAATCATGACATGAAAATCTGACAGTCCCGTTTCTATGGTAACAGTATCCTTAAAACTCGATTTCCTGTTTGTTAGAATTAAGTCGATACATCGGGGATTGTCAGACTTGAAACAAGTTGGGTTCCTAACAAGATTAGTTAGATCATAGCTGTCGACGAAACCACTGATGGCGACTTCGTCTATTTCGCAGTTAAAGTCTCCTATCAGAATGAGATTTTCGTATTGCCCACAATGATGATCGAGCATTTTACCGATCTCGTCAAAGAAATACTGTTGTGCTTGAGAGGGGGGGGGCGATAAATGGAGCAATAGCGATATTTTCGAGCAATAGCGAGCAATAGCGATATTTTCGTCTCGGCAGCCGGGATGGAGTGTTCATATGGGAAAATATTCATCCCGCCTACAGAGATCTCGCCAGTACACAAGTGAGATTTCGCTAGGCGGGCCAGCCCGCCTGCTCATATGAACAGAAATTAAACTTAGCGTTGGAATTAGGGATGCGGTGAGATCTCAGTAAAGGGCTCCAGCCCGGTAAGCGGGCTGGCTCGCCTCCGCACGAACAGGTGCTAAGGACAATCACTTGAAGCATTCAAGAATGCAATTCATTTTGCTCGACTTTACTAACCTTTTCAACGGATGTTCTAGCTTATTTTTAATGTTGATGTGAAATGAAACTCTTCCAGTTTACTTTATTTCAAACAGGTCAACAGTGATGCAAAAAATAATATCGATGTTAAAACTAAGGAAGAAAACAACAAAATGCAACATCCTGTGCTCTCCGTAGCAGAAACAGATATGACGTCATATTTCTTTCATTAAAATCTAAGAAAAAATTAAGATTCAAGTACTCTATGTATGTATCATGGCATAATCCCATTTTGAGAGGCATCAGCATGCATCAGTGTAGGGTAGATGGGAATTACTATCAAAATTAAGAAAGCTTCTTCGATGTTGGCAGTAGGCTGAGGTTACGCCTGAAAGGATTTTATCAACATTCTTCGGGCTGTTTTGTAATCAATTTTAAGAGACTCGATTGAATACTCCGACTGCTAAATGGGCGTTAGTCACCAAGAACTACTGGCATTTGTTACAGTGTACCGGGCGGATGAGCCAGAAAAAATGTTCTCACTTTTCACATTCATAGCACCAAGACTTCTTCAAGGATTAGAATCATTCAAATTCTAGTTAAAAGCCGAAGGAACAAAGTATTTTTGTGATATTTCACGCTGTCTTACCAGCACTAGAAGTATTGGTGAATTCAACTTTGTACAAATTTCATGGTTGAAAAATGACTGGAAAAGGGCCTAGAACATTGATCAAATCGTATGGACTCTATTCACACCGAAGAATAGGAAATGGACGCTTCACCTCCCTCAAGAGTTACGAGACATCGATTTTCAAGAAAAATACAAAAGATTTTCAATCCCATGGCAATTAATGTTCCGAGGATATCTCTCACTCATGAGAAGTTGCATTTCCTTCGTTATTCTGTGACAGGAGTCCATTATGGTTTGATCAACGTTTTAGGCTCCTTTTCAGTTATTTGAAACGATAAAATCTTTGTGCAACTGAATTTACCAATGTTTCTATTGCGCGTGAGACATCGAGAAAAACCACAAAAATACTTTGATATTCCGGCTTTTAACTAGAATTTTAATCATTCAAATCGATGAAGTACTCTGTGGAAAATTTATTCTGGCTCACCCGATATTATCATGCCTCATCTGCCAAATTCAGCATGCCATAAGCCATTACGTCGTTGAAAGTCTAACTTACAGACGAAAATTTGCCACACTGGCACTGATCATATCACAGGAGACTTAACTGGGATTTCGCTTGAAAGCAACTTTGGAATAGCTTGCATATAAATACGGTCACATTTTAAAAGTTTTTTCGGTTGCTAAATAAGTAATTGCTTCATGAGTCTGCCAAGGAACTAAAAATATATTTTCACATGACGGGGGGGGGCATATTTGTACTTGTTTCGTGTGTGGTTATGCTCATTGTTATAGCATTCAATGTGAACATTACATAAAATACTTCAATGTTTCTAGTCCTTCTAGAGCCATCCACGTGTCGTTACTTGACTTGCCTTTGTTTGTCACCATTTTCATGGCCCATGAAAATGGCGATAACCAAGGCAAACCAGGAGACGACACGTGCAAGGCATGCTGGATGAAACAGACCCTTTAAGTTTACATTTTCAATACTTATGTCTCAATTCTCCCTAGGCTTTCCTTCATAGTTGACTTCAATGATCTTTCCCTATTTTCGCAGTTTTTAGCCGTTTGTTTAGGGCCCAGTCATATGGTTGCCTCTGCTGGAAGATTCTTAATCATCCAGGGAGTTTTCCATCCTTCCATCTTTCATCTTCCGAGAAAACCGTAAGGCCGATATGAAGACTGATGGTCTAATCTGCTTGCTGCCGCTAGTGATGTTCTAACCTAGCAAAAACTCGTCAAGCACACCATCCACTTCAAAAGATGAAACTGAACTGATCTACAGCGTGTCTTGGAAAATTTGTGCCCCTTTTGCCTGAAGATTACGACAAAGCGGCATAAGGTCCTCCACGTTGAGAAAAAATGGAGCTATGACATTCAGAAAACCAAATTTACTTGACGACTGAAACCAGCGGTCGGCCATTTTGTATCACTGTTTTGCAACGACAAACAGCTCCATGGATGAGCTGCAACAGCAACTTCTAATTTCATACCTCTCGCGAAAGTTTCAATAATCATCAAAGAGTTCAGCTATGTCTTACCCCCACGATCCTTGATTGAATGTCAAAACGAAGACAAGGATCTTAAGATATTAACTTTCAAAAGGTAATGACAAACAACATACAGTATAGTCACGTTTTGCTTGCAGATTTGGTGAGTGAACCAATTATTTAGTCTATTGATAAATTTAAAATGAGAAAATGCAGTTCCAAAATTCTTTTGCCCTTCTCGTTTCTTTTGGTAATTGTCTTCGGTAGTAAATCAACGATTGCTTGTAACAAATGAAGGAAGAAATCTATGCAAGGAAGGCAACAAATTGAATGTGAAATAAATTTTGGTCGAAAATTTTGAGTCTTATTACTTTGGGAATTCTTGACTTCATTTTTGCATTCCATCAAAGATCGTGGGGTACAAAATAGTTGAACTCTCTGATGATTATTGGAATTTTTAGAAGCTGCTATTTCAGTTCATCCATGAAGCTGTTTATCGTTTCAAAGTAGTAAGATAAAATGGCCGACCAATGGTTTCAGTCAAGAGGCAAATTTGGTCTTCTGAAAGTCATAGCTCCATCATTTTCGACGGATTTTCGCGGGGACGATGGCTAACTTTAATTGAACATCTGAAGACCAACATCATGGAAAAGGTTAGTAAGAATCCTTTGTTATTTTGTCGCAATCTTGAGGCAAACAGGGCACAAATTTTCTGGGAGACCCTGTACTAAAATAGGCAATCAATAACCAAAGAATATTTCTGGTACATCTGATAAATATCAAATAAAGTAGAAAATAAAACACACTTACCATGTTTTTGCAGTCTTCAAACATGACTGTGTTGAGTATCGTGGAAAGCATCTACGAAGAAGTAGTCAAATAACTACAGCTAAAACTGCAATATCGTATAACATTGGAATTTGGTACGGCTTAATGGGCCATTGAGTGAAATAGACGTCTTAGCTGTTCTGAAAAAGAATCTCAATCGAACGATACTTTGTTGCATTTTGTAGAACTTTCGAATGTGGACAATAGTGATAGAAGCTGTAACGCCACTCAATCGAATTTCTTGTATAAAAGTGTATGAAAATAACGCTCGATCCAGGCTCTTTTACTGAATAGCTACAAGGTCTATTTGACACCCAAAACATGGAATACTTCGATTGGACATTTTACAAATTTTCCATAACCATACCCCCATAAAATGGTTTGGCATTTCCTGTGACGACAGAAGTACGTTTTAGAAAATTTCAATCAAAAAATTTTACTTATTCCTCAATTCGAAAAAAAATACAATTAAGAAAATCGGCCTTTCCTGTGAGGACCGCAGCAGACAAGAAAAGAGGAAATTTAAGTCCATTTCTTCAAATCAAATCAAATTTTGGATGTTTATAACTGGAAGCCATTGGGTGTTTCTCTACAGTCAGTTACAAACTTGCTTAAGCTGAGCTGATCACAAAGAATGTAACAAGCAACATAAAAAAATCTTTCAGAAACTAAGAGTTACAAAAGCAAACAAGGTGACAGCATGTACCGGATGGGCTTAGTAATCTTTTCAGGTGTTGATTGGTTAGTTTTAAGTTATGATTACCCTCCAAAACCAGATTCCACAGACCCCGTTTACACGATGCTGGCAGAATTTCACGTTAAGTCCATAGACAATAACAACTGATGTTAATAATCAATCGAGATAGATAAAACAACTACGACAATAAGGACAATATGGAGGATTAAGAATATTGGCCTCGTGACGAAAGCAACATCAAATTCAGCCGGCAAAGTGCGTTTACACGATGCCGGCAGAATTTCAAGCTAAGTCCATAGACAATAACAACTGATGTTAATAATCAATCGCGATAGATAAAACAACTACGACAATAAGGACAACAGGGAGGATTAAGAATATTTGCCTCGTGACGAAAGCAACATCAAATTCTGCCGGCAAAGTGCGTTTACAAGATGCCGGCAGAATTTCATGCTGAGTCCATAGACAATAACAACTGATGTTAATAATCAATCGCGATAGATAAAACAACTACGACAATAAGGACAATATTGAGGATTAAGAATATTGGCCTCGTGACGAAAGCAACATCAAATTCAGCCGGCAAAGTGCGTTTACACGATGCCGGCAGAATTTCAAGCTAAGTCCATAGACAATAACAACTGATGTTAATAATCAATCGAGATAGATAAAATAACTACGATAATAAGGACAATAGGGAGGATTAAGAATATTGGCCTCGTGACGAAAGCAACATCAAATTCTGCCGGCAAAGTGCGTTTACACGATGCCGGAAGAATTTCATGCTAAGTCCATAGACAATAACAACTGATGTTAATAATCGATCGAGATAGATAAAACAACTATGACAATAAGGACAATAGGGAGGATTAAGAATATTAGCCTCGTGACGAAAGCGACATTAAATTCTGCCGGCAAAGTGCGTTTACACGATGCTGGCAGAATTTCATGCTAAGTCCATAGACAATAACAACTGACGTCAATAATCAATCAAGATAGATAAAACAACTATGACAATAAGGACAATAGGGAGGATTAAGAATATTAGCCTCGTGACGAAAGCAACATCAAATTCAGCCGGCAAAGTGCGTTTACACGATGCTGGCAGAATTTCATGCTAAGTCCATAGACAATCACAACTGACGTCAATAATCAATCGAGATAGATAAAACAACTATGACAATAAGGACAATAGGGAGGATTAAGAATATTAGCCTCGTGACGAAAGCGACATCAAATTCTGCCGGCAAAGTGCGTTTACACGATGCCGGAAGAATTTCATGCTAAGTCCATAGTCAATAACAACTGATGTTAATAATCAATCGAGATAGATAAAACAACTACGCCAATAAGGACGATAGGGAGGATTAAGAATATTAGCCTCGTGACGAAAGCGACATCAAATTCTGCCGGCAAAGTGCGTTTACACGATGCCGGAAGAATTTCATGCTAAGTCCATAGTCAATAACGACTGATGTTAATAATCAATCGAGATAGATAAAACAACTACGACAATAAGGACAATAGGGAGGATTAAGAATATTAGCCTCGTGACGCAAGCGACATTAAATTCTGCCGGCAAAGTGCGTTTACACGATGCCGGAAGAATTTCATGCTAAGTCCATAGACAATAACAACTGATGTCAATAATCAATCAAGATAGATAAAACAACTACGACAATAAGGACAATAGGGAGGATTAAGAATATTGGCCTCGTGACGAAAGCAACATCAAATTCTGACGGCAAAGTGCGTTTACACGATGCCGGAAGAATTTCATGCTAAGTCCATAGACAATAACAACTGATGTTAATAATCGATCGAGATAGATAAAACAACTATGACAATAAGGACAATAGGGAGGATTAAGAATATTAGCCTCGTGACGAAAGCGACATTAAATTCTGCCGGCAAAGTGCGTTTACACGATGCTGGCAGAATTTCATGCTAAGTCCATAGACAATAACAACTGACGTCAATAATCAATCAAGATAGATAAAACAACTATGACAATAAGGACAATAGGGAGGATTAAGAATATTAGCCTCGTGACGAAAGCGACATCAAATTCTGCCGGCAAAGTGCGTTTACACGATGCTGGCAGAATTTCATGCTAAGTCCATAGACAATAACAACTGACGTCAATAATCAATCAAGATAGATAAAAAAACTACGACAATAAGGACAATAGGGAGGATTAAGAATATTAGCCTCGTGACGAAAGCGACATCAAATTCTGCCGGCAAAGTGCGTTTACACGATGCCGGAAGAATTTCATGCTAAGTCCATAGTCAATAACAACTGATGTTAATAATCAATCGAGATAGATAAAACAACTACGACAATAAGGACAATAGGGAGGATTAAGAATATTAGCCTCGTGACGAAAGCGACATTAAATTCTGCCGGCAAAGTGCGTTTACACGATGCCGGAAGAATTTCATGCTAAGTCCATAGACAATAACAACTGACGTCAATAATCAATCAAGATAGATAAAACAACTACGACAATAAGGACAATAGGGAGGATTAAGAATATTGGCCTCGTGACGAAAGCGACATTAAATTCTGCCGGCAAAGTGCGTTTACACGATGCCGGAAGAATTTCATGCTAAGTCCATAGACAATAACAACTGATGTTAATAATCAATCGAGATAGATAAAACAACTACGACAATAAGGACAATAGGGAGGATTAAGAATATTGGCCTCGTGACGAAAGCGACATCAAATGCTGCTGGCAAAGTGCGCTTACAGGATGCCGGAAGAATTTCATGCTAAGTCCATAGACAATAACAACTGATGTTAATAATCAATCGAGATAGATAAAACAACTACGACAATAAGGACAATAGGGAGGATTAAGAATATTAGCCTCGTGACGAAAGCGACATCAAATTCTGCCGGCAAAGTGCGTTTACACGATGCCGGAAGAATTTCATGCTAAGTCCATAGACAATAACAACTGATGTTAATAATCAATCGAGATAGATAAAACAACTACGATAATAAGGACAATAGGGAGGATTAAGAATATTGGCCTCGTGACGAAAGCGACATCAAATTCTGCCGGCAAAGTGCGTTTACACGATGCCGGAAGAATTTCATGCTAAGTCCATAGACAATAACAACTGATGTTAATAATCAATCGAGATAGATAAAAGAACTACGACAATAAGGACAATAGGGAGGATTAAGAATATTAGCCTCGTGACGAAAGCGACATCAAATTCTGCCGGCAAAGTGCGTTTACACGATGCCGGAAGAATTTCATGCTAAGTCCATAGACAATAACAACTGACGTCAATAATCAATCAAGATAGATAAAACAACTACGACAATAAGGACAATAGGGAGGATTAAGAATATTAGCCTCGTGACGAAAGCGACATCAAATTGTGCCGGAAAAGTGCGTTGTTTGTTTGTTTGTTTGTTTGTGATCTTGTTTTGCTTCGATATTTCAATCTAGCTATACACATATATATACACAATATATACATATACAACTAATCTAAATCGAAATTTATCTGCTATAATACAAGTGAAAGGAAATAACTAAGGAAATAAATACTTACAAAGCTAAATACTAAAATCAATTTGGATTTGAATGGATAGAATTTACAGGGTATGATTATATTTACAAGCGTTGCATTTACTAGAAGGACCATCCCATTGTTTTATCATACGTTTGAAACTGTTGAGATTGTCAGCTGATTTTATTTCATTTGGCAAACAGTTCCAGATCTGAGGTCCAATGGCTTTAAGACTCTTGGAACCGAACGTCACTTGATTTGGTCGAAAATGATTTAAATTGTTCGGATTCCGTGAAGGACGCTTTGAAGTTCTTGAACCAAAAATACTTTGCATAAAAGATGGATTTAAATTTTTGATTGTCTTGAATATTTCGATACAGAGGGTTCTCTGACGAGCAACTTGCATTGTGCACTTCCTTGACCTAATAAGAAGATCATCGTAGGAACTTTTATGATCATTGTACAAAAATCTTAGCGCGCGTTCCTGTATCCTTTCAATTTTTTGAAGCGATTTTGAAGACGAAAAGTACCAAACTAAAGGACAATAGTTGAAATTCGAATACACGAAACTTTGAACCAAAACTTCTTTTTCAGCAAAACCAATAAATGACTTAAGTCGCTTAAGAACGTTCAGTTGTGCTGCAGCTTTTTTACAAAGGTTTGATATATGTGGATCAAAGTTCAATTTGTAATCTAGTGTAACACCTAGGAGCTTAACAGTCTCTTCAGATTTGATAGAATGTCCTTGAAAGTCAAGATTTATGCCACAAGTATTTGTCTGGTCTTTTTTAACAAAAAGTGCATGGAATTTGTTCGGGTTCGCAATCATTTCATTTTGTTCCAGCCATGACAAAGCGCTGTCTGCTTCATTTTCCGATAAGCTTTTGACAGATCCATTAAGCGTTTACACGATGCTGGCAGAATTTCATGCTAAGTCCATAGACAATAACAACTGATGTTAATAATCAATCGAGATAGATAAAACAACTACGATAATAAGGACAATAGGGAGGATTAAGAATATTAGCCTCGTGACGAAATCGACATCAAATTCTACCGGCAAAGTGCGTTTACACGATGCCGGCAGAATTTGAAAACGGCAGAATCACAAACTTTGCCGTTTTGCTAACAGAAACAAAATTCTGCCGGCATCGTGTAAACGGGAAGCCAAAACGGCACTTTTTTATGCCGTTTTCAAATTCTACCGACATCGTGTAAACGGGGTCTCAGTGTGGTAATTCCTTCAGTTGTCGGATTTTCCCATCTAGCTGCAGTTCACGCTTTGAGAAATGTGAAAAAGCCATTTTCCAAATTGCATGGGAGCACAAGATTTGAATAAGAAGCAGAAATGAATCACCTTGCAAACAGCAGGTCTGCACAGACAACTTTAAACCTATTCCTACCTGAAAGTTTTCAAGAAATATTGACTGAGAAAGGAAGGAAATTATTTCACTTTAAATGAAAACTGTATGACTCGAATTATTATCTGCTTGGTTTCCTTGCGGTAATGATAGCTGGTTTCCTTGCGGTAAGCCACACTAAAAATGAGACAGTACTGGAAAGAGCAGGAGAGAAAAGAAGCGCCATGCAATGAGTCATGTGAAAGAAACTAACAAGAAACCTACATCGTGTCCTATTGGATAGTCGAATGCTATCAAGACGACCCACAGGGAGACCACGATATATGTGGGTAGACAACATCGGAGAGTGGGTGGGAAGAACGCATTATGGATGGCTTGTGTGCTTATAGTGTGAAAGCCTTTCGATTTTCGAAAATTTGAATAATAAAGTACAGGATGCCTTGCATGGCAGAACCTTACACTTGCAATTAATATATCTCTCACTATTATACACCTTTTCAACTAACGGCCTCGTTTGGAAATTTTTGAAAATTTCTCGATACCAAATTTCTGACCATGGATTTTGACTCAGCACCCCAAGTTTAGTTTAATTCCAAATTTTCATATTCCTAGAGTATGTGATTTCGATTTTATGGCGATAACAACTTTGAGAATTTATAAGGGATTTGACCGTCAAAATCGTTCGGGGTGAAAGTTTACACCCTCAGTCACTATTCACGTTCAAATCCCTTATAATTTTTCAAGTTTGTTATCCTCATAAAATTAAATTCGTCAGTACTAAGATCATGAAAATTTGTAATTAGACTAAAATTAGGGTCCTGAATGTGAATATGGGGTCTGAAATTTCATATGACGCAAGCTAAAAAAATTTTGAAAATTTTCAAAACGAGGTCGCTTATTTGAAAAGGTGTATTGTTCCATTTTCGATGTATTTTTCTGTCGAGTAGATTTTTTCAACTTTCTACGTCATTTTACATCTAAATTCATGACAGGCATCCTATTAATGCTTGATTCGATAAGAACAACGGATAAAGTGGCGCGTTCTTTTTTCCAATAACTAATTTCTTGAAAATCGGTGTTAAAAACAGGATGCTTTTGAAAGTCGTAAAATAAAACAGCTTAAGCGAATGAATAAATCCACTTTTAAAGTCAAGGCAGAAAGAACTGGACGAGTCATATAAGTCCAGCCTATCATCACGTTGAGGAATTTCTTCTTTTGCTATATACTCTGGTCATCGCTTGATAGCACCTTTGTGCAGATAGCTGCGGTGAGCTTGTCACCTACCTTTCAGTTTGTCTCTCTTATTTTTTTTCGTTGAATTTCGCAGCTCCATTAATCGGTCGCAGAATTCTGTTTTTGCTGTCATCTCTTATTACCTGATAGATGCTTCAAAAACGAGGCAATACAAGAATCAAACCTATCCCATTGCCTAATCACACATTTCCCGCAGTTTTTACGTGCTAGCCTTTAATAGCACGATACAAGGATGGGCTTTTGTTGTAACAGCAACTGCTTTAGGCCTGTGAGATTTACAATGAAGCGAAGCGACATAACAGTAACATAACACGTTTATTAAATGAAATAAGTCAAAATTAGAAGCTATCACGTAATAAATTGATATACTTACCGATTTCGTCGTTGTATTGGAAGATATAAAGCCCACAGTCTTAATGCACAGACCTAGCAAGCTCAGTTTGTGCTATTATGACCTCGGACTTACAATTTTCCGGTTCAACACTATACCAGTTAATATGGGCATAGTACTGTCAGGTAAATATATGAGGATGCTACTGTTCCAAAATCGGCCTTTCTTGTGGAGGAATGACGCGAAAACAAGGAACCGTGTCATGCATCTACTATTGTGTTTTTTTAGGGCATGTATAAATGAAGAAACACAGGCCAAATTCCAGAACCCGGACAGACAGATGAGATTCTACTTTTCCATGGAATCTTTGTGGTTTCACTTCGTGTTTATATGAGGAATGCAGCACCAACGGTACGCTGAGACTTCGCCTTGTGCCTGAGGTGGAATCTCATTCATGTGAGGTGAAATTCTTCCACGTAAACGAAACACTGCCGGTAAATTAAGGTGAAATTCGTTGACTCCTGTTGGTTAATTAGTTCTAGTTTCACGGAAGCGAGACTTTACTCTGTCTTGCCTCACAGCTTCGGGCTGCCAGGTGAAGTGAAAATTGCAGTGGCGGGATAGCACCTCGACTGTCAGCCATGGTTTGGCAAGTGAGGTAATTTCCTCAGAAACTAGGCCCTTACTTTGTAATTCATAATCTCAAGGGGCATACCTGTTGCAGCATGTTTGGTTGCATTTCAATGACTTTCAACGCTGGGTGTTTTTCAACTTCTTTGTGCGCATCGTTGCTTTTGGATGCCTTTTGCAATTGCTGAAATAAGTAGCTGACTATGTGATCTAACGTCGTACAGCAGCCAGTTGATACAGAAGAATCTACAAACAAAAACAAGGTGTACAAACGATAAAATGGCATTAGAAATACACAGAGCAATCATACTGGTGGCGATCCAAGTGTAAAAAAGTTAAAAATTTTCTTGAAATGTTCCTGAAGACATTTACGAGATGAAAAATGGCATAATAGACCTGCGTATTTACAAGAATTGGGGCCTGCAACGAGACGTCCAATTTGGTACAAACTCGTTATTTGAAATCAAGGCATTTGTTGTGATTTTCCCCAATTTGTTTGAAAGAAAGAATCGATCATAATCGCATCTCATTTGCTACCTGATAAAACAACCTATTGCTAAAATAAAGTCACTGCTTTCTAAATTTCTAAATAGCCGAAAATGACATACATGATATGAATACTTATAACATGAATATGCAAAGATCATCGACATGACGTAAACAATTAGGTACGTTTTTATCATTTTCATCATCTCAGTCTTCTCCAGAGTTCCCAAACAACTTTCACGGTAAAATCGTTCATAACTCAGGACATTGAGAACACTTTCAATGAAATAAATGCTCACACCAAAGTTGCAATTACGTCATCAAATGCTCCAAAACTCATAGAAATCGGTGCTTTCTATGACTGTGCGGAATCATATCTTAAGCGAAGGAAAGTTACTGCCGGACAGTACCGGGTGTCTCAAAAAAGTATCCCGATTTGGTCGACCCTAGCGATAAGAATATAGCATGAATCAATCCAAAATGATTTTCAAAACATACCTCGATAGCCAACTTGAACTTAGACACCTCGTTTGTTGATATCGGTGCATTGAGAGTAAAAAAAATTAATCTTCGAGGGACAAATTTGCCTCTGCCTCCAAACAAGAGCTTTGGCGTTTTGGCCTAAGCAAATTCTTGAGGCAGAGTGAATAAAATCAACAAAATTTGAAGACGGCACAACAGATGCGTTTTACGCACTTTTGACATCGTCAAATCATTCCTTGAAAAGAATTTGTTATCAGACCTCTCGATAGTTCAGGTTGATCATGACGTATCTTCGAAGCTGCTTTCCCGGGTGTGTCATCAACAAGAGAGGAGATATCTTTTGGCCCCCAAAAGATCTCCAGACCTTCCTGTCTTGACTCCCGAGAGATCTGATAAAAAATTCTTTTCAAGGAATGATTCGACCGTCCCAAGAGGGTGTTGATGCTCAAAAGAGTACTTTCACCGATGAATAGTAAATGTTAGAGAAATTGTCGATATTGAGATGAATGAAGCTGATTTCGGAGCTCCCTCGACGAAAGGTCCCACATAAACTGTATTTTTCAAAACACATCTGTTGTGCTGTCTTCAAATTTTGGTGATTTTATTCACTGAGCTTCAAGAATTTGCTTAGGCCAAAATTTGTCGTTTGAAGCTTAATATGTTCACTTTCAATGCACCGATATAAAAAAGCGAGGTATCTATGTTCAAGTTGTCTATAGAGGTATGTTTTTGAAAATCATTTCGGATTGATTCACGCTATATTCTTATCGCTAGAGTCGAACAGATCGGGGTACTTTTTTTGAGACACCCGGTAGCCTCTTTTTGGCAATAAAATGATGTTCAAATGACCAAATGACTCTTGTAGAACTTATACCCACCAAAAGAAAGTGAGTCACTAACACATTTTCACACCAGTTGCCATTATCCAAGGCACAGTGAGTATAACCTACCTGTACCTGTAGATTCCTCCAAACAACTTCCTCAAAGTCAAAGAGGCGAGCTGGTCCGTTTTTGGACCAGCTCGGCGAACTTGTGCTTATTTTGTGTTTCCTTCTTCGCTTGTTCAACGGATACTCCCAATATACCAGCAATCTTCAGCCATGGATCCCGAAAGTATTTCTTCGTAGCCTTTGCAAATAATAGTTTTCTGTGACGGAACTGTTCTCGTGTCTACATACATGTGCGATGTATCTTAAATATTGTTCATGTATGAACTCTCGCAGGGGAACTGTTTGAACTATATCTTGTATTTGTTGATTTGTATGTTGAAAGCTATATTCACCTTCATCGACATTCTTACGTTTCCAACCACCCTTAACCGTGCTTCTAAGGCATCCTATCCAGAACACTTCTAGTTTTCGAATTTTCTCTTCTCTAGGAGGCCACACCTGTATTCCGTATGTAAGCCGTGATCTTACACATGCCTCTAATAACTTCCTCCTCATAGCCATGTTAACGTGGGTCATGAGGAAATTTCACATGTACCAATTATAGCTAGATTTTGTAAGGCAACTTGTTGCCGAAACTGTTTCAGTTATCTATATAAACATTTTATCAATGGTTGGTAACTAAAATATGGATGTTTTATTCAGTCAAAAAACCGGTAATTGCTTCTTTGAAATTTTTTGATATCACACCTTCAGCAACGATGAATTGCTCTTTTGGGAGTTTTGGCAACATTTGCATTAGAAATAAGTCAGAAGTCGACTGCATGTGATCTGAAACTCTAATGCCTCCTGATTTCAAATCTGCAATAAAATGTTTAGGAACATATACACCTTATGAATTATGACCGAAAGACTGGACCCTAGTTCTGGCAAAGACCTGCAAAAAGTAAGTGGCCCAGGTATAATGAATAGCTCATTATTAGTGAAGTACACAATCTACAAAGAAATGAAGTTTAGATTTAGAATCAGGGTGACTTGGTGGTTCAAATGGCATTTAGGCGACCATGAATATTTTTTGCTACTGACGAGGGACTAATTTCTTATTCTACTGAATTACCAAAAAGGCCCAAATTTGGCCTTATTTGGTTCAGCTCTTGACAGCTGATAATTCATAGATTCAGAATCATACATGGTCTATATGGGCCCAATTACGGCCTTTTGAGCTGTTTACAAATATACGGAAAAATTTACCCCTAAGATGCGTACACTTTTTTAAAAATCTGCATTTCCATGCCTAAACTTGGGATAAAACAGAAAAATTCTGACCGAAATCATATTCTAAGCGGATCTAAACAATCACAACATTAAATTGGGCACAAAAATGAAGTTTTGAAATAATTTTCTTTAACTTTATGAATAAATATCCAAAAAATGAAGAATTACATCAAAGTGAGAAAATCTATATTTTAGCAAACTCAAATTGCAATTTCTCTTGACTGAAAAAGTATAAACACATTTTTCCTTTTTCTGCTCAATCATGGACTCATTGGACTTTTAGGATGTCACGGTGGGCAATGTGGTTTCGTAAAATCATTTTTAGCGAAATTTTCTCATGTGTGCCAACTGTGCAAAGTATAGAGTGCCTCCGTCGATGAATTCCATGCAAAATCAAGTGTGCAATTGACATAATTTGGAAATTGTCTCCTTTGATAGTTTCGATATGAAACAATTGAAAGTAAGAGAGACCTTTCCGCATGCTTACGAAAATATTCCTCGTCAAGCACTAGAGAAGCTGCGATTTCTAAACAATTATCGATACAAAAAGGGATCGTTTCCATATGATTGCAGAGAGTCGCAAGTAAACTTGATCACTTTTATTGTGACTTGCTGCGATTATATGGAAACCATGTTTCCAGATGATCGCAAAGGATCGCAAAGGATCCCATCTAACTTCACTTTCATCAAATTTCAAACCAATATGTTGATCACGGAAATGAGACTATCCCCCGAACCAATAGAGTATTCCCTGTCTAAAAATTTCCTACTCAGAGGGGTACATCATATCATTGTTGTTTTTCCCTTTTTTCTCTTTTGCTATAAGCAGTAACCTTCAGCTCTTTGAAGTTTGCATTAATTGGTAGATAGATAGATAGATAGATAGATAGATAGATAGATAGATAGATAGATAGATAGATAGATAGGTAGATAGATAGATAGATAGATAGATAGATGGCTGCAGAAAAACAGGACAGTAGACTAAGACTTACCTAAGGCATCAAGACCTTGTGAAACTGAAGACAGAATATACAGGAAAACCTATACGATGAAAAAAAATGTCAAATTCTGAACAGGGTATCTTTGGACAGCGTTGAGTGAGGAGGGAAGAAATGCTCGAATTAAATTGCAATTCTATGAAAAGAAGGTGTGTTCAATTAGACCAATGACGCCAAGCATACTGGCATCCACTCATTGTCTTTCTAGCATCGATAAGTAGAAGGGACAATGCGCATTTCCAAAACATTAAAAACAAATAAAGTTTGTAACATGAGATTGAGATAACACAAACTTACTTAGGTAAAATAATTCGATGTTTGTTATTTCGTGGGGATCATTCACGTGTCATATCTAATTTGTGATAGACTACCAAACAACGAGAAACGCACCTGGGGATCGATCTGACAAAGATGATCAATGTGATTTTCTGTTATGATTTCAACCAAACCATAGTACGCTTGACTAAGTTTCGGATATTCCTGAAAATAAAGCATCAAAATGTCGGTACGAAACTCTGAATAAAAAACTGAGATTTTCGTGTGATACATTGCAGTCTTCATAGCTCATCTTAGACAGACGACATAATTCCTTGTATTCCTTCGATGTTTGTAATATTTTTTCATTTTCACTCAAACAAGGACTCACAACCAAACAAATTCTAACAGAGACTAAGTCTTACGAAAAATCTGAAGAAGCACAGAACGTCTTCTATCCTTCAAGCGTCTAAAGAAAAGATTGAATGTCTCCTTCGAAACGTCAATTCGAACCAAAAACATCATCACACTCAGAGCGGAAAACAGAGACTCAGATAATCAGTCTAGTTCAATCTTTTGCCTCTGACATATCGAGTATAACTTTTAATCCCTGCGCATGGCAGATTGATATGACCAATAGCTATCATGCTATTTATGCACAGGTAATTTGATTGCCAATTGATATATCAGAAACAAGAAAATGAACTAGGAAGGTTCAATGTACTCTCGAGTACCGAATAAACGGGGGGAGGTGAGAATAATCGGGGGGGGGGTTGGAAATGGTTCGACATAACAATAATCGGGGGGTTGGGATAATCGGGGGGGTGCTTGGAGAAATAGAAAAAAGCCCTTTTCTTAGGTAAACATGTATCTGTTATATATCTATGTACATAGTGATGTTACTGATACTTATACTTTTGAACTCTGGTTCTGTTGAATGCACTTCTTGAGACTTTTTCTTGCGTGCGTTTATACAGAAATTATGTCTAATATCATTTCATTTTTCCAAAAATCAATAAAAGAGGGGGGTTGGAATAGCAGCAGGGGGGTTGGAAAATTTTTCAAAAATTAATAAGCGGGGGGGGGGACGATTATTCGGTACTCAAGAGTACCATAGGAAAACTTATTTCTTTTCAAGATCTCCTACAGCTTGTGGTACGGAAGAGTTCCTAAGTTTGACTTTCTAGCGTCATCTGCTGATACCTAACTTCACAGACGACGAGCAAATATTTCGAAAGAAAAAACTTTTTATGGGAGTCGACAGAAAAGATACTCGCTTCAGAGATGTAGCGAGTAATAACTGGTTGCATGATACTCAGAAAGAACTAGATGCCTAGTCGTAATAAGATCTCTATTTTTCATGTATCTACAAAGAATAGAAACTAGTTAGTTAGACTTTGTGCTTCAATGTTCATCTCCAAGAAAAGTTGTCGACTGTTTCGAAAATACGCTTTGGCACATGTTTTCTGGGTTCCCAGAATTCACCGAGATTCAATATTCCTTTAGAGATCCACTGCTTAACATAATCCTTTGCGGCCATAAAGTCGACTTTCACATGATATGATTGTCGTTTTTGGCCTTGGTTCTGTTTCTTTGCTTTTCATTCGAAGCATAAACGATCATGGTGAGAAGCAGTTCTTTAAGTTCATGCAAGTGAATATTGCATCTTGGCTTCGGCTGGTGCTAGCATCAAACTGTTTTTTCACATTTGATAAAGCTAATGAACGCTACATTTTCTATAAAATAGTACTGGATGCTGCTGAATTTGAAAGCTTACGAGTATATCTTGCTGAGGAATCGACATGACAAGTTTGACGAACATCCCAAGAACATCGTTCAAAGCCTCGTCCCCGTAAAGTCGGATCACGCCAAAATTGATGTAGCCTCCAGCAAGGGCAGCCTTTAGCATGTCAAAACATATTGATATTCCTTTGTATCTTGTACAAAGTTAAAGAAATGACAATTCTGCTCAAAAATATGGCGTCAGTTAAAGTAGGGTAAAAAAAGGTACCAGTCGAATAAACAAATAGGATGTTTAAAAAATCATCTGATTCAAAGATCCTAATAAATCTAAATAAAAGTGCTTTTAACAAGCTGATTACCCTAGCTGCGACACTAAATTTACGACGCTCTGTGACTGAAAGCAGACAATGGCTCAGAATTAATATTCTTGAAGCGTCTCATGGTGACCACAGCATATTTGTCAACGGTGCTACGGAAAATTTGGTCCTTACTGCAATTGACAAGAATAAATAAAAATGATTGGCTCGAGGAATAGTAATCACGGCTGTTGCCTGTATCAAAAAGGTCTTCTGTTTGTAGCCGACACCATTTCTGGCTAAATCCACACTTTCAAACGTTCAAAATGGGCTGTCACCCTGTATCCTCGATGCTATCATTTTTCCTTTATTGTTATTGATTAGCATGGGCCAGAATGTGCTCAGCTTTGTCAGATTTTAAGCTGAAAATTAAGACCAAGGGAAACCAGAGTCTGTCTCAAATTGAACATCAAGTGAAATGTCTGCGAATAACAACAAATAAAGTCCGCTACATTGATGGTTTTGCGTTATCATAGATCTCATACAACATATAAGGTCTCTCAAAAATGTGCCTCGTTTGCGATTTATACAGTTGTATAGGTCAGGCTTCAACTTAGAGTTTGAGACCTAGTTTGACATGTGGTTGGTAATTTATACCAGAAAAAGTTAAAATCAATGGTTGCTTCAAAACAGCCCTTCTATTGTTCTCCAGCAATGTGAAAATAAAGTATTTTTTTAAAGAAAGGATTCTAGCATCGTATTAAGATTTTCACTACACTATTTAAAAAGTAGAAAATGCTCTTTTATCAACAGGCAACACAGGTAACCCTTTAAGAGATTTAGCAAAAGTTTTAATACGACGCTAGAACCCTTTCTTTGAAAACTCACTTTATTTTGAAATTGCAGGAGAACAATAGAAGTGCTCTTTTCGAAGCAACCACTTATTCAGTTGCCATTTTTCTGTCATAAATCAGCAACCACTGGTCAGATTGACTCATACAAGGTCTCAAACTCTAAGCTGAATCTTGACCTATGCAACTGTGTAAAAAAAACCAGATGATTGAATCTACAGCCCCTCAATAGCAGCCACACAAATGGGGCACAATTGACATCGTTGCAGGTATAGGCACAACAAGACCATAGCAGACCACCCCACGAATTTGGAAGGAAAGTACGTCAAACTGTTGCAAGGAATGCTTCAATGCGTCAATTTCATTTCGTAATAACGATAAAACATCGTTTTGACTTAACTGTATGCTAGAAAGGTTGCTGACACATGAGATGCATGTTTAGGAAACGTCTTCATCGAAAGTATTCAAAGTTTTGGAACGAAAGTTGCACAGAATGACAGGACGATTTTGCGAATTGAAGGTGACAACATAGTGTCGTCGAAGAAAAACTCTTCTAAGATTCGGGCGTTAGATATTTAAAATAGGCAATTGCACTAAAGATGGCGTCAAAGATTATTTCACAATGTCCTTTTTAAAGAATTTCGATTGATTTGATTGGCTAATTCACGACGTGATGCAAGAAACAGTGATAGTACAGGGATCGTAATTTTGCAGAACTTTAAAACTAAACAGCAAAATGTTATTACTTAATTCTTTCAACTGAATAGATCAAAGGAAGCACTAGGTCGATTGCTATAATTCCTGAAAGAGCACATTTGATATGTTCATTATTTTCAAAGTTGTAGAATATTTAAAATTTCTGCTGACTCTGAAGTTGTGACTTCATCAAATGAATAAATCGTACACCACAAGGGTATAAACTTTTGCTTGCCACTACATTGCAGATCTTTAAAACAGAGTAGTATTTCTTGCAGTGGTGACTTTGATTTTCCTCAGCAGATTATGATGTGGTGCTTTTAACGTTTGTCAAAGCTTCCGATACCTCCTGTCGTACATCCTGTGATAAAGCTTAAAAACGATCATAAATATTCTTTCACTAGAATCATAGCCTGTGAACAGGCCTTATCTTGAGGCCTTATCTGGGAGCTGTGGAGGAGGGAAAGAGAGGAAAGGGCCTGTAGGAATAGGCAGCATTTTTGAATTCCATATACCCGACTTGGGGTATATGACCTTCTTTGTTATCTTTTCTTGAAATAGACATTCTAGCTTCCCACAATGATGATGGTAGATAATGATGGTAAGGTTGATCAATAACACCATTTTCATCACTTGTGGTATTGAAATTTGGGATAAACAAGGATAGTATTTTGCACCTCAGATCAGATTTATAGAATTTAAAACTGTAGCCTATTCCTATAGGCTATCTCATCTTCCTTCTTAGTATTATTCTGAAGCATACTGAAGTGAAGCATTCTGAAGCCTGTCTACAGGCTACTGGAAACATGGCAAAGGACCCAAAGTTCCATCTGATCCATACAGTTGAAAGAAGTAGGCTGAAGTAAGCAATAAAACTTTTACGCATTTAAAGAGTCTGTTTCATCCAGCATGCCGCGCACGTGTCGTCTCTTGGATTGCCTTTGTTGTCGCCGCTTTCATGGGTCATGCAAATGGCGACAACAAAGGCAACCTAAGGGCCAGTGTAATGTTTATTTCATAACATGGCCGGTGCAAAACGTAACGGGGCAAAATACTATTTTGAGCAAGTACAGAGCTGGGTCAACACTTTTCATAAAGCAAATATAAAAGCAGTAGCATTTTGGAAACTCAAGGTGAAGTTTGAAATAATGAATTGTTCACTTTGAGAACAAAACTGTAAATCATGCAAGGTGAGAAATTGTTGGAAGGTGTACACAAAACGGCGCAAAATCTCCTCGTCCTTTGCTCAAAAGAACGACTCATCAGTCATGTTTTCTCATCTTCAAAGTCAAATTTTTCGTTGACAAAGACTCGCAAGGACAAGAATTTATCTTAATATAGTCCTCTTGGATAATTCATCGTCGGTACTATATAACATCTGTTGTAATGAATACGGGGAAGATATATGTTTACGGACAGGTTGAAGGAGCAATTTGTTTTTTTGCAATAATTTCATACGGGGCGAGGAGATTTTTTTACAAGAATGTTTGTTCTCCATCGGCCACGTCATACAATAAATTTTGTACTGCCCCTAAGAGACGAAACGTGCAAGGAATGCTGGATAAAACAGACCCTTTAATTTTGAGGTTTTGCATAGATTCGAGCCCCATGCTATTGATAATGAAATCTTTAGAGCAATGCTCTATTGTGAGGACTTTGAGCACACGTCTTTCAACATCTTATGAAAAGGATACTTGACAGCATATACTTGATCATCAGGTACTCCACTCAAATTCAGAATATTTCTTCCTGAAACAAAATTCATATCAAAAGGTAGGTGTAAGAGGCTTTTGGTCTGACAATCATAGGTAATCGCTGCGATAAACCATTTAA
This sequence comes from Aurelia sp. 4 Dawson et al 2005, assembly GCA_964019985.1. Lineage (NCBI taxonomy): Eukaryota > Metazoa > Cnidaria > Scyphozoa > Semaeostomeae > Ulmaridae > Aurelia > Aurelia sp. 4 Dawson et al 2005. The sequence goes on along the minus strand of OZ026503.1, from coordinate 6,798,323 downwards.
AAAGTAGAGATTAGAATGTGCAATTCTGACTGCTAAATTACTAAATGTTAAAGTATTTTTTATATCCACTAGAAGATTACAAGCTCACTGATTTATGGAATTACTTTGCTATACAGCTATACAATGCTACTGGAACAATATCCCGAGGGGCAAAAGACTATGACTACCCCGGGGCCACTTGAACATACATATTAAACTATTGTCTGTCTCAAATCACATGTCACGGGTCTGCAATCGAAACAACTGACGTGTTTGGATGGGCAGTTAAGACATAATCGCAAATATTGTGTGGCATCTGATTTGGGACAAACGTTAATACATGAGTAAAAGAAAATAAAATAAGACAAACATGCAGAAAAGAAAAATTCGAATAATGAGTATTTGCCAACTTGAATCAGCCTAAATTGCTCGTTCCAAACCTCAAAACCTGAATAAAGCACAACGGTCCATATTATACTTAATCTGAACTCTGATGTTCCAACTCCGAATTTCCTATAAAACGTTTCGGTAGGTCGGATAATGCTGCCAGTCTATGAGTCTCTCGTAAAGTTTTGCTTCACTAAAAGACTCTTAAAAGTTCTTTCTCATAATTAGCACTGAAATGAACCAATACTTTCCTAACTGAGCCATTGAGGATCACTTTGGCCCCTCCAACTTAAAGACATCAAGAAGATGTAACGGAGAAACACTTTCACATCAAGTATTAGATCAGGACGGGGCTAGACAAGTCTACTTTCCCTTAATGCGGGACACTGTTCTACATTAATGAAATTGGTAATAGTTTAAATGGCTCCATATCTCACAAATAAAGAAACTGAGACTCTGGTGTTAGAGCTCCTCTTCCAAACTACCAAGGGTCAGAGATATTTGTCGCGTTGAGATGCTAAACAATAGACACCAACAGTTTATCATATGGGCCTTTCACAACAATATCTATGAAAAGGAGCTCCAAATACGGATTAAAGTTATTAACCAAAGATCCTGCTTTCACCATTAAATCGGTAGATGAAAGGCATACAGAATATGGAAGAATGAATTTATTTTGAAGTCGGTCGAAAGTAAAATTTTTTCTATTTCCCAAGCAACTAAATAATAGCATGCTAAATAACAATCAACGTGTGCCTTTGCAAAAAAAAATGAAATAGTGGGCGTTTGGAAATCCACAGTGACAGCCTATTGGAGGATGAATATATTATCTCCCCGCAACTCTGGCAAAATTAATGGATGAAATTTGGAGAAAGCTTTCAAACGTAAGCTCCAAGATACATTTATTGTCAAACAATGTTTACTTTGAACAACGTGCATGCTAAACACATGGAACACGAAACAACAGAGGGAAATGAAACTCAATGCCGGCTGTAAAGTTAGAGTTAAGATGTTTAGGCATTGGTCGGAAAGTTAAGGGGCCTATATCAAGTTGATTTTGCCTTCAAAACACTCAAAGCATTGCACTTCACGCATTACAGAAAACATTAAAGCGTGGCGATGGGGCAATGCGACAAAACTGGATTAATTCAACCTTGCCGTATCCTCAGCATCGCAACATAAAATTGCCTCAAGTGCTCATTTGGCTTTGGGGTGCCAATCTACAAAATCTAAATTAAAATCATGTTTAACATTATCATTTGTTACACTTGATTCTATCATGGATGAGTTATGGTGGAATACCGGGTGAGTCAATAAAAACGCCAGGCGTTTGAAAAATCCTGCTCCCTGAATAAAAAAGCAATTATGTTGAAAACTGTCTCGCTTTATCCCCAATATGTCAACTTAGGTTCTGCAATTTACCCGACTTTAATCGGTCATTCCTTCCCGTCGAAATAGGAGATTTTCTGCAGAACGCTCCGTTCGAAAATCTGCATAAACGAGCGAAAACACCAAGCACGATTTCCCATTGTTCTCCTTCTTAACAATAATGAATCTCATGTATTTTGTTATCATGGGAGAATGGAATCCCCCTGAACAAGTTATTCACATTAGGGAGAAGACTTTTCAACCCGCCAAAAGGAAAGCACTTGCTAAAGCGTGCTGAAAGTCATCGCTGTGAGGTAAATACATAAGGGATTCTTGCTAATTTTGGCACGTCTTTTAGGTTTCTCACAGGGACTCAATTTAGAAAATTGCCCACGGAATCTGAACGGAGTGACCGATTATAGCCAGGAAAATTTCTAAAAATAATTGAACATGTTAGCTATTTAATCAAATACTGCAAACTATCATTGTTTATATATTCAGGGAGCAGAAGCCTTTCAAACGCCGGGCGTTTTTTTGACTCACCCGGTATAGTTTGACTGCCTGCCTCGAAACAAAGTATTCTACTTCCATGAAACTGATTTCAAGAGGAAGTTAAAACTTTACAATGTCATATCTCGTCAATGACATGATCAAATGTGACAAGCAAGTACATTATCGGAAATCATCCATCAAGATCTATCTCGTCAGTTCATCCTACAGTGCGTTCACATTGCACAATCTTTTGAAAGCCAAAATATTTTTGCAATCTGAACACTGTAAGGGATTAGTATAGCGGATTTCTGCACGAGCGTTTAAACGCTTACGAAAGACTGTGCAATGTGAATGCAGCCTTAGACCCCGTCCACACGTATACGTTTACGTCTGTAAACGCATACATTCTTATACGTTTACACCTTGCGACCACACGTAAACGGCGTTTTAAGTTATCCTAAACGCATACATTCGAAAACGCCTTCCAAAGTGGATACTTTTGAAAACGCTGTTTTCACGTCTCCGTGTGGACGGTCGTAAATGCATACTCTCGTAAACGGTGACGTCACAGACTTCATATTCACCAGTCACTTGCAGTTTTTTTGAAAACACTGTTACTGCGTTTTCGTGTGGACGGTCGAAAACGCATACTTTTGTAAACGATGACGTCATAGACTTCATACTCATCATTCATTTTAGATTGTTTTGGCGTTTACGTGTGGACAGGCTAAAACGCTCCATAAACGATTAGTGGATCAGTGTGGACGGAAAACATTCTATGCGTTTACAAAACGCAAACGTATACGTGTGGACGGGGCCTTATAGATGGGAATTTAAGGTCTTTACAAAGACAACAAAATATGAGGTTTTCTTTTTTCCATTGCTGCTTGAATCTAAGGACATGGCATTTTAATAAACTCTATCACTATTTATCTGCAATAGGAAAAGGTAAAACAACTAAGGAAAAGAACTTGGTTTTGCCATGTAAGTACTTAATTACTGGGCCAAAGGAAAGCATGCAAAGCGGAGGGCTGTTGAAAACAGACTATTAAGTAAGAATTCACGAAAAATCAGTGAAGATAACGTATCATTTCTAACGCTTGTGTTTTCTCAAAAACAGAATCGAACATAACAAACTCACATTTGGGTATATGGGCATGCCCTTGTAGAAGTGATGCCCCTATATCTCCATCTATATGACATACTGACAAAAATGTTTGAAACAAAGCGTTTTTAATGTCTCAAAAATATATAAAGACGCATATGGACAAGTGCCACAAGTAATCTGGAGATGTTCAGCCAATAAAATAGTGACATGCGATCGGAAAAAAAACATGTTTTAGGTACAACTGTAATTGCTGTCAAATCTTGTGCGTAGGATTGATCATGACTTCCTGACTACATTGCCTCCATAGGCCATACAAAAGCATTTCTTATCCACTAATGAACTGTAACATTTTGCTTTTTTCTTCTGGAAAACCATCCTATGGTTGCAGCTACATGCCATCGCCAATTTTCTGCAACCTTTAAGTCAAAAGAAATGGACAAATCTACTTACCATAAATCGATATGGTTTTGCTGATTTCCCTAAATAAAAGAACTCCATTTGGTGACATGACATCGAACAACAACCTCTGGGATCTATTCTGAGTCAATTCTGTCATCAACTTTAATAATGCAGTGCTAATAACAGGATCATGTGCCCATAGTTCCATTGCTCTTTGAAATATTGGCGTTAGCTTGGGATATCTGTCTACCAGTTAAGGTTGAAATACATTCACGCAGAACTACACAAAGGCGCACTGATGTATAATGAAGTGAAATAACCTATTTGTCAAAATAAGGGCCTTTAGCCTTGCTATGCAACAGCAACAACAATAACCATCCACCAGTTCTCAACAAGGATTCGCAAAAACAGTTCGGAAACCAGGAAAGAGAATTTTGTGACTGAGAAAAGCATTGCTAAGAATTCGAAGCAAAGCGTGTTCTCATCTCACGTTGGGACACAGAAAAATAACTTCTTGAGATCCTGAGACAAAAAGCCCTCTGAAAAAACCGCCCAACTTTACATCAAATTTATTCTTGATAGTCTTTGATGGGACTGATGATACATTCCTTCTCCATTTTGTCTAAATACAAAAGCAAAAGAGTGCAAAAATACAAAAATGTTCTTTAAACACAGCCCTGAGACTGTTCTGCAAAAAACTAGATAATAATATCAAGCTTCTTGTAAACTTCTAATGCAAATATGCCATGAAGGATTATTTTAGTCCGAAAACAGTGGGGCCATTTGTCAGTGTTTTTGAACAGTAAGGTTATAAGTCATAGTTCGAGTAAATAATAAATTCAATTCAAGAGAGTTTAGAGGAGAAACAACAGCTCAGGCCACAATTTTAGCGGCTTCCCTAGCACTAGAATGGTTGAAATATAGATATAAACGCGCCAAAATGGTCAGAATTTAAATCTTAAAGTAACAATATTTGATCAAATTTTTGATTTTCTATTCAACTTGCTTTCGACGATTTGGAAATGGCGACATCCAGTACAAAATTCCAAGCTGTCATTCACAGCTGATTTTTGCTTGGAGCTATATCTTGCAATTTTTCTATTGAATTTTTCACACTTGTTTCGAAAAAGGTTATTTGAAAAGCTAGACAAGTTAATCCCGAAATTACTGGCCATTTCAGACCACTGACGATTTCTGTCGAACTGACTTTATATAAAGTACAACCAAAAACCATCATGTAGAGAAAAAATGTTTTGGGCCATGGAAATACGACTTTTTCCAAAATAATGCAAAATTGATATCATTCAAAAGATTTTAGCAAGCAGAACTTGATTCTTGCAAGCGCTGTAAAATTCTGGCTACTTGACCTATGAGACCTAGGGTCTCTAGGAAGAATTGGGGGGGGGAGCTGATTCAGCCCCTCTAATTTATTTCTGTTCTGGACAACCTAGAACCTTGAAACCTTGAATGTGTATGGAACATCATGGGATGAAGTCTATGTTTGGTTCCCGGGGGGGGGGGTACTTAGTATATTTGTCCGACGGGGTTGTGCCGTTTTTCAGGGTATCGTTTTCGCCTATTTTTTCTATAACAGGGTATCAAAAGAAGGCAAGTTTTCTGGAGCAGGTTGTCAAAACATGTCAAAAGAGGAAATTTTGTTACAAGAAGTTATTACTTAGTCAAATTTTTGTGTTTTTGAGTATACTTTTTACCGATATTTTTCTAGAACAGGGTATCATTTGAAGGCAAAAATTCTGGAGCAGGGTGAAAAAAATTCATTTTGTGGGCACATCCCCGTACAAATTTAGGTCAAGTACCCCCGGGGTTTGGGTTTGTCACACGACTTTCCCATGGCGTCACAATATTCAATTTTCAAAGTCAATAGGGCTCAGCATTAAAAATTTTCAATCGCTGACTGTGAGAACACGAAAAACGTTAAGGCCATCAATCCAATTTTAGTGTATTCTATGTCTAAATAGAATTTGTCTGTGAAGAAAAATTGATAAAAGTGCTGACCTCATCACACAGGAATGCAAAAATTTGCGCGTGCGTAGTGCCAAAATCTGCAAAACCACAGGTTTAAATTGAAAAATAACAAGATGGTTGGATAGAGCATCAAAATTGGTATACAATCCTCTCCTTTCGTCATTTTACCACATTAGCTGTAGATTTTATTAAGAATTATGCAAATTTTACACATAAATCTCTCCAAAGTCGATCGCATTTACCCCCTAGAATGAATCTAATTTTGCCAAAAACTTAATTTTTGATTGCGAGAAAATAAAAACTAAAAATCTGAAAGTTTCAGCATTGCAAAAATCTACAGACGAAAGACCGCTAGGGGAATGAGCTTGATAGGGTTACGGGGGCTTTAGTCCCTTCGAAATTGTAGGAAGTTTTTGCATCAAAAATTTCCCAACCTCCTATATATCATTCGAAAGTGCAGGTCTTCGCAAACAGTAACATGAAGCCAGATCTTGCATATGGTGACTGGTTTGATCGTCGCCTGTCGTAGAATGCACTGTGGTCAGCTTCCCTATTTCATTTCTATTCTGGACAACTAGGGCCACGATACTTGGTATGTGAACAGAACATCATGAGCTGCACCAAAAATAACACAATTTTACATTATCATGCTCTGAGTAAAATAGCATTTACTTTGTAAAGACAAATTAGCAAAATGATAACGTCATCGCACAGGAATTCAAAGAGTTTGTGCATGCGCAGCGCAAAAATACGCAAAATCTTATGTTCAGATCACAAAAAGTAAATGGTTGGATAGAGGATCAAAATTAGCATATATTCCCCGCATTTCATCATTTTGTCACATTGGCTGTGGATTTTATAAGGATTTGTTCGTAATTCTATGCAGAAATCTCTAGAACTTAATTGCGTTTACCCCCTAGAAACAATTTAACATTTCTACGAAAATTAAGCTTGGATTATCTGATGGATAAAATCTAAAAGTCAAAAAGCCTCAACCTTGTAAGAGAACGTGAACACGTTAAAATCCATAGAAGCAAGAGGGAGGGGGTGATTTAGCCCCCTAGAAGACTTGATAGGGTGTAAAAAAATTTGGCAGAAATAACCTCCACCAGGGGCTATTCCGGAGTTCACTATTTCATAATGAATGACTCTTTCCGTGTTCAACTCGCAGATCCCGAATCAAAAATCGCAAAAGATTCACGAGAAGCAAAATTTATTTTGCAATCTTTATGAGCAAAAAGTTCAAATAATTCCCAAGGGGTTGGGCCCCCTTAATTCAACAGAATTTCACGATTGAACGACTACAGTTTTGTTCTATAATCTGATTCAAATGATACCTAGTATCCAGTATTTTGCAAAACAACGGCTGTACTATGGCCAAAAACCATTTTACTCCGTATAGTTTTTGGTTGTACTTAATTAAGCCCAGATGGATTTCAATTGCAGAAATCCAGTATAGCACAAAAACATATTTATGTCAACTGCTTACTGCTAAAAGCTTGAAGAACACTGTACAGTACTAAATGTTCAGAATAAAGGATACAGCCAATCAAAGAAGTGAAGAAAACTAGTTTTTGTATTGAATGAAAAAGCCAAGCCACGAAGATCGCGAGACAAACCAACAATAAATTGCTGCAAGAGAAGATAAAGAAGATTCAGAATGCCTAACATTGACTCTTTTGATAAAGCGGTAACGGTTGGGAACCTTGGGAGAAAATATTTGATCTGGAATGATGGGACAGAATTGAGATGATCTGCAAATTAATGATTGTTCATAATAAGATATTCATTCAATATTTTATTTTCATTTTATTTGCTAAAATCGAAGACAATATCCATTAACTAGCCAGTGACTCCCCCAAAACGTAGGGAGATATTGAATTAAGTAACGAACTCCCTCAAAATATTGAAAAGTTTTGTGAAGTTTAATTCAAGACATAGAGTTCTGTCTTCTAACATGATATTTTAGATAACTAAGATGTCTTAGCCCTATCTCACCTAGGAAGAGGGGTGGGGGGGGGGGGTTGGGTGGAATCCATCCCTAACCAAATTTTTGTTTCTTTCTCAATAATAATTAAATGTTTCATGATTCTAAATGAGGCACTGATAGCACTGTAGTCATAGCAGCTATTGCGTTATTGTATAGTCGACAAAAACTGTATACTTGTAGCAAATAGTTACAGATATTGCTTTCAAACAGGGCCCATATTATGCTCATACAATGCAATCAAACTCAATTCGATGCAAACAAGTGATGAAATTTACTGCCCCAATTTATCGCCATAATCATGATATCAATAACCATGATATTAAAACTAATATCTTCTAATTGTCTTATCAACAAGGCCAATAGAGTATATTTAATTCCATCATGTGACTTTGACTGTTTGTATGGATGTTCCCCTAATTACAAAGTTAAAAGATCATAGCTACTGTAACAGGGCAGAAGAAGAAGTGGTGGATAGATCCACCTCCCCCCGTCCGGTACTGACCAATTCAAAACTCCCAAGTACGACATGACTAACTATCACATCGTGACAAAAACTAATAATTAGTCAAGAATAACACACCTTCGTTTCGTCCATTTGGTATGAATTAGCGCCAGCAGTCGCTAATCTCGTTGAGAGATCTTCTAACGACGCTAGAAACAAAAAACAATGAACAAATACGTTTCCCATGATTAAAAGTAAAACATTTCGTGTCCTTAAATGAAAGTTTGTTGATGCAAAAACTTACTACTAAAAGACTTAAGGGCTTGCAACGAATTCTTGAATTCTTTTCAAGCAATGTTGTAAGACAATTCCAGCATAGGTTTCAAATCTTTAAAAAGCTGGGTGTAAAATTCTATGACCTATTTCTTTGAACTGAATGGCTTCAACGAAACTTGAACTATTTTACAGTAAATCTGCCGTTGGACTTTTCTGAAATCTTCGATATTTTCAGGATTACAGTGCTTTTCTTCTTTCTTAAGAATTCAATAAAATTTTCGAAAAAAATTTAAAACCTCCGTAATTTCTAAACCTGTTGACAAAAGATCAAATAATTTTCACGAAGGGCATGGTTTATGAATGCCTACAATATGGTATCAAGCAAACTCTTTCACGCTTCTGGTTTGTGATTTAAAAATTTGATGACGTCACATCATAAAATGAGCTGAAATATGAAATAGGCGCTAATTTTGACAAATATTGAAGATTTCTGGAAGGTCCAACGGTAGAATCATAGAAAAGTGGCTAAAGTTTCTTTCAAGTCATTCAGGTTAAAGAAATAGGTCATTGAATTTTACACCCGCCTTTTTTCATAGATTTAAAGATTTGGAACCTATGCCGACAATTCCGTGGAAAAGGCAGCTTTATTTATCATAAATTGGAAAATAAAACAAGCGACGCAAATCATTTGAAGGGAATGTCCAATGGTAAAATAGGTTCCTCTATCAATAGAACAAATAAAACTCTCAGGCATAGCATTGTTCATGGCACATGTGCGACATTGATTTGAGCGGGATATTTTCTAGATTTTCTTTTTACTCATTGCAAAAGCAAGGTTTTGCACAAAGCCTTTAACTTCATTTATCAAACATTCCACCTTGTTGCAAACGTGAAAATTTGGGAGGCGCAAACAGTTTCACTAGAAATGAGTTGGTAAGTATAAGTTAGTAATAATTATTTTCGAACTCATCAGATTAACCTGGGTTTATCATCAGCGAATCTAAATCAAAGTGAGTGGCAACGTTTATGGAATGGCGGGGTAAGTAGAAGTAAACAAGCGTGAGCTATATGTCCTACGTACACGGGCACCCAAGGCTTAAAGGGGCAGGGTCACCTAACCGTAAACCTGTTAACTCTAGAATCTATATTGTTGCTCACATGTGGCCATTGCGTTCTGTACAGATTTTGGTGGATGGGGTGAATCAACACTTGAGTTACTTCAAAAAATCCACCCATATCTCTGCAATCGTACAACATATGAGTGTTTCGGTTGTTCCTCTACGAAGTACAAGAGTCCATCTTCAAAATAAAACTTTCATTTTGACAAAAGCAGTGGAAAATCACAGTGACATTGCCTATCAAATTACGGTAAAATCATCGCTTCGAAAGAAGTTTGTTTACATTACGTGACCCTTCCCCTCTAAGTTCTGAGAGGAAAGAATGAGGAACTGAATCAAAAGAGAACCAATTTCTTATGAATCGTCAAACATAGTACGGGGGGGGGGGTAACTCCTATAGGGGGCTTGGTATACATGTGTCTGCACGTGTTATTGGTTAACTCAAAAATGGTGCCCGGGTTATGGGTCATGTTTCGTGAATTTTCTCCCGGTTATGAGTCTGCTTAGGGAGATTCAATTTACTGCTATCGTGAATTATCACAACTAAGAAAGATTCATAAGAAAGGAATTTACCTCAACTGACGGTACATAGCACCGCCTTGTCACGATTCTTATGGAAAATGTAGCCCCCCTGGTTATAGGGTCAGACTTTCAAAATGTTGCTCTGGTTATGGGTTCATCTCTAGATCCTCAGATGCCCAAGTATATCCAACCCTCCACAGGAGCTGCCCCCCCCCTTCGGCTCTACAAATGAGAAATTTTGATGCAGATAATGGGAAAATTGATGCACACAAGAAAGATTAAAGATAGTAGACGGAGATAAGGCAACGGTTTTTTAAAAATAGATTCAATTCAACTCAATTGAAACTCAGAACGCCCTGGGAACGAGGCTGAAAATTTAGTGAATTGAATTGACCAATTGAATTGACCAATCACCGCATCCCTTCCAATCACGCCACTGAGTTAACGAAAAGGGGAAATTCCTGAAAGACGAACAGACAAAAGCTGTCCATAGAGATCACCCCATAAACCGCAAGAGTTCGTGATTTTCATTGGCTAAGACACAAGATCTATTTTTAACTTCTACATGTGTAAAGGGGCTGGGCAAGCTTGGGTGGCTATTTATCTCCGTCTACTAACTTTAAATTCATTGATTGCACGAAACGTACCAGTTAACGGTCTTGCAAATGATAAGAATCTTTCTTCCTCATCACCCAAATCAACTAAAAGCAATCTTCCAATTGCAGTGTAAAATAGAGTTCGACACTTGAAATTGGAATCAGCTCGAAAAGCAAGGAATGGAAAATGCTCTGACTGCAAGGAAGATGGAAAATGTCAGAAAAACAACAGGAAATCGTATCAATAATCTTAAGGAGCGTTCATTTTTAATCCTGGATACCAGGGCGGAGGATTTTGGCAGGGGCATGAAACTTTTTTCCTCTATTTTGTGGGGTTACGAAAATATAAAGATCAATTTTTATAGGGTACGCACGCATTTAGCTTGAAAAAATTTTGGATGAAGTCAAGCTCAACGATTGAAAGAAAAATTAACAGACACCAGAAAATGATGGATCACTTGAGCGATATGAAAATCGCCTGGGACAACTTGGTATCTTTCCATAGATCTATTTTTTGCAAAGAGACTTCTGGATGGGGTACTACTAAAACATTTTGCTGAAAGATGGTGGGGTAAGAAAACTATTTCTATGTTCAAGATGGAGCATGAAGTTTTCTCTAATTTTGCGAAATTATCCTCTGCCCTAGTACCCAGGATTAAAGTGAGCACTCCCTTACTCGACATTTGTCACCAGTAAAAAAAACTTGTGAAACCGTTTTAGATAGTCCATATGCGGACTAGCATCATGTTTGACAAGCGAAATCTTGAGTGCAATATTCAATCATTTGCTATGGATCAATGGCATGCCAGATATCGTCTTATGGAACCTATTTGGAGTTATGTGACACTGATCAACTTCAGAACAATCACGTAGATGATGATAATGCCAAAGGCAAAAATAGTTAAAGGAATTAAATTTCTCTTTATGTACTTACAGTATGATTATTGAGGATGAACTGAATGGGTGCCAACTTCACAAGTTTTCTTGCGCTGCTGTAACTACAAGAACAAAATAAATCGAATGAATACAAATTTTGAAATCTAGCAAAACATTTCTGTTGCTCTGTTTAAAGGACGAATTATTTATGTCAATAACAACAATTGTTGATGCTAGAGGAATAAAGAGACAGAATTACAACCTGAATAAACCATTGCTTATACTAAAATATAAAGGAAGGCGCAACTTAGAAAGCAAGTAAGTTTTCGAGCACAACATTGTAGTGCATAGATTTTTAGCAATGACGTCAGTCTAAGTAAAATCATGACTACAACAACAACAATAGTAATGATAACAGCACTTACGATAATAAAAATAATAATAATAATAATAATAATAATAATAATAATCATTATCACCATCATCATCATCACCTATTTCATGTAACGTTGATTAAACGAAAAGCTATGTTCGAGCCACAAGGCCAACCAGAAGGTACGAAAGGATGCATCCTTGTACAAAGCGTTACATGTAGAAGTTTCTATGAAAAAATCCCGTCATTATATGAAGATATACTTCTCGACGTGTTGAAATCTGTCTGTACACGTCCTTGCAATAAATAATGCCGAATTTTAAAGACATTCTAAATTTAAAAAGGTGAGCGACAAGATTACCCACCCAATTGACAAATCACTCAGTAGACTCAGCGTTGAGTTAATGATTCTTTCACTCCTTGCCCAATATTTCATATTGGTGATTCTAGTGAAAAAACAAAAATGTTGAGATATCAATAACTGCAAACATATCATTAAGAGTCAATGAATGGAAAGAGCTTAAAGAAGCAGTTGGAAGTGACGTTGCGCCTGACAATTGGACTCTATTTCTTTGAAAGTATGTAGGCAAAGTATCAATTTGTCAATGGAGACTGTGAATAGGATTATCGCTTGGTTTTATCAATTTCCATCGAAGTTGCCTTTAATCACCTTGAAAATAGAACTGAAATCTGTTACTCATCTATATCAATTTCATGCAGTTGCAAAGTCATTTTGTTGATCAAAAGTTCCAGAAAATTCTATGCAGGGGTATTGCCTGAGCAACTTTGAAGCTGCGATGAGGCAAACTGCAACTAAAAGCGGGTCCTGCCAAAGAATATTTTGAAGTTTGATGTTTAAATGGGACTTACATTTTTCGAACAAAGACACCAAGCATTGCAGTTTCGTCGGGGATACCAAGTCTTTCAGATAAAATCTGATAGACCTAAAATGGAAAGAAATCGATGAATGATGATCGGCAGTATCAATTGCCACTTCTCCGAATCTTGCGATAATTCTTACCCCCTTGATTAAGTATGCAAATACGCACTAACAAGGAACAAATCTGTGAAACACCAGTTCGTATATTTCCAGACGTTGTGCGGGTCCCAGGGGGGGGGGGTACTTCATAACTTCAAATACGGGGAGGTCCATGCCAATATTTGGGGTCTGAAATTTTACGTAAATCAATATTTGGGGTCTGTAAATCACAACAAGGACAAAAATTAAATATTTAGGGTCCACAAATCTGAAAAAAGAAGGATCGTGGAATTTGGTGCGGGTCTCCAACATATTGGACTCAATATTTGGAGTCCCCAAAACGTTAGGCTCAATATTTGGGGGTCAGCAAGGAAATAGTGGCATGGACCCCAATATTGAAAGTTAGGGAGTACCCCCCTGGGGGGGGGGCGGGTCGACTGAATCCAAATCGCAATTCTACTGGCGGTACTCAAACTTATGACCAAATATCAGCAGCATATGCATTTCGAAATGTACTCATCAAGATCTTTCCTGATATTGCATCAGATTTCGAGATAACTGTTTTCAAATTTCGACAATGCTAAGGGTTTCAAGCAAATTTCGAGCAAAGAATGTGGTTTATGAAACATCCCTTGGTACCTTCTTAGAGAGGAATGTAACTGTAGACTATGTAGACCTTACGTGGCACAGGTTGGGTTCTTAAGTGGATAAATACCAAAAAAGGAAGCACTGAAATTTCTGCAACTATTGCAAAAAAACTGTGAAAATCTGTACGCATGTATTTTTACCTAATTATTTTGTATCATAAATGCGTTTCTTTTTCTGTTGTTATTTTTGACATAACTTACTTTGTAGTATGCTTGAATTAACATTAATTTTAGAGCTACCTTTGTATATGCCTGCTTTAAGTGAATTGATAATAATGGCTGCCCGAAGGGCAGCATAATAACCTTGCACAATGTCGCAGCCTTGAAAGAATGGGTGAGTGGCCGAGTGGCTTATACAGTCTTCGTCAGGTGACTGAAGTTAAGCTCAGTCGAGTGAGGTCAAACTCTGGATTGGTGACCTCGGAGGACTGACCTCACAACTCACGTCATCCTTCGGAAAGGACGTTAAAGGCAGTCTGTCACGCATTTGATTGGGTGATTTGGACAATACAAAGAAAAGGAAATTTGAATGGCTGCTAATCCTCTGACTTTCCATGGCCGTAGAAAGTCATTAAGATTAGTCCTCCTTTGTTTCAAATACACAGACTGACAAAGAAATCCATTGTGTTGAGCTCTGACTTTGTCGTCGCCAATCAGAGACGTGACAGACTGCCTTTAAACTAGGAGTCCAATGCCTGGATGCGGCATGTACAGTGGGCCTAAATTAGCTTTCAGTAGCTAGAAATCCTGACAAGACCATTCCAAATAAATAGAAAACAAACAAAAAGAGCAGACATCATTCAAAGAATGCATCATTCAAACGATGGTTTATCTTTACGTGGGAAAGGATATTGCCTGTCATGCTGATATCATCATGTCAATAAAATAGCTTTTATTCACTTGATAAGAATTGTCAAGCAATAAATCCAGTCCTTGGAACGACACTAACAAGGCATGATCTATAAACCAGACCCTTGTCTGCCACGGCTAGGACCCTAGGACCAGGACCCATGTTGACCGGATCCCTTTGGGGGAAGTTCGGTCAAAATAGAGTTTTCGGAAATGCTTGCTAGGTGAATGGTATCACAAAGGAGAGAAGTTGTGAACAGCAACAGCTTTGTTCCAACGTCCCTAAACTTGTGATCACATGGAGTGGCCCTTTTCCCCGAAAGAAAACGACGTCAAGCAATTCAAATTCTGATTCGCAGCACTCGCTGACTGTTGTTATATCTAGTAATAATAATAATTCTCCTGAAGCAGATTTTAGTAGATTTTGAATATGCCATTGAGAAACACATTTTGTATCAATGTGTGAATGCAAGCTTCATAGCACGTGAAGTGCAATTTCTATGTACGTGGGTGCAATAAAGTAAAAGATGAGAAGATTTCACAAACTGAGGCCTTTCTGACTTACGTTGGCATCAGAGCGTGACTTAACGTAGTTTGCTTTATGCCACAATCTGATGACGACAGAAGTTAGAAAAGCCTTAGTGTGCTAAATCGAGTTGGTTTTTTTTGCATTGAGACTTACCTTGGATGATTTATTCACTTGGTCTCCAATATAGATCTTTTTATATTGTTCAAAAAATGATAACAAGCCAAGTTCCAGCTTGGCGGATATACGGCCCTACAAAAATGAAATGTTTAGTCATACTTTAAAAGAACCTCTTCAAGTGGCATTGCTTAGACGACAAATGAGAAAAGATAAACAGAACTGGTTTTCGCAAAGGCAAGGAAGCGCTTTATAACATAATCAATGTGGAGCATTGGCTCAGAAAATTGGGATCTTAAATATCAAGTATTTGCTTTAAGTGCTAAAGGCTCCTTGAGAAATTTTCGTAAGCGAAAATTGCGTATGCGGATCAAAATCTCGCTGCAAAATCCTAACCATTAAAGAAGATAGATGGTTGGCAATGAACAGTTATTACTATTTTTATCAGAAAGTATAGTCCAAGGGAGATTTCGGCACATATTAGTTCAAAATGCATATGAATGCATCGTCCTCTTCCACATCCAAGCAACCTTTTATAGCAAATTCATAATTTTAAAGGTTACTTCAAAACCGCTCTTGCAGCAAATAACAGCATAAAGCGGCAGCTATTTCACTCGACCTAACTATTTGCAGCAGTCAATTGTCATTCATTCAACATACCTGTTCGTTATTTTGCAAAAGAGCCTGGATCGAGCATTATCTTTATACATTTTTATACGCGAGACTCGATTGAGGGGCGTTAGAGCTTCTATCACAATAGACCTTTTAGCTATTCAGCAAAAGAGCCTGAATCGAGCGATATCTTTTATACATGTTTATACATGAGATTCATTTCGAAAATTCTACAAAACGTAGCAAAGTATCATTCGATTGAGACTCTTTTTCAGAACGGTTGAAAGGTCTATTGTGCAGATTCGAAAATTCGACAAAATGTAGCAAAACATCGTTCGATTCACATTCTTTTCAGAATAGCTAAAAGGTCTTTCGTCGAAAATAATAAAGATACAGTCATAAAATGTTACAGTACAATTCGTGTTACGTAGCACTAATGGTGTTTAGACATGGTTATAAATAATAGTTGGACTTTTCGTACAAGTAGGTGGCTTCAGGCCGTCAAAAAGTAGCAGCGACAAGTCCATGACGCCCATTTGAAGAAGTTTGTTGGTATTTGCGTACCAAATTAAGACCGCATGATACAGCTGTTACTTTGCCACTTCACTAAATATACTTTCGTAACATGCCGGCTGTTCTGGAAGACTGATTATTCAAGTTCTTTAAACAATTTTCCAAGAGAATAATACTTTGAAAATTATCAAAAATACATTAAAGGACAACTCCGGGGTTGGTATAATTGTTGATTATTCAAGAGATTACACCGTTGTGAATGGCGTGAAGAACTTTTTTTCAAATTTTTTCTCTTTTAATCTGCGAAACTACATATTTCAATCTGCTAAGAAGTGCGAAATGACGTCATTTTGTATGACATCACTTCACGTTGACCGGAACGAGGCTGCCAAATTTGTTGATACTACACCAACCACATCGCTAGCTTCCTTATCGTGCCTACGCATACTCGTATGAAATACAAAATGGGGACGATATTTGGCCTAACTTACGAAGATTAATCGTCGATTTTATGAAAGTTGGCATGGAAAGAACTGGTGTTCAGCAGCAGTAAGGTTGCTTTCTAACAATAATTTTATCAACCCCAGACTTGTCCTTTAAATACTCAGTCTTTTAGACATTAGAAATATTAATCTCTAGAATTATCGTGCAACTACTTTGCTGCTATGATATTCAAACAGGTGAACATTTTTCAAATCAGCTCGTAGGATGATGCTACAGCCTTGTTTATATACCGAATAAATAGAGTTTGATTATGACAGATGTGGGGCTACATTTTGAGTAATTTTGAAGGATTTTGGGACGAAGCGTTTATAATAACTTGCTATATGAGGGACGAGACAACGATCTTGACTGATGTGTTAGCTACCCACGTATCATCAGTTTACAAGAGTCCGACAAAATGTTTGAGAGCCGTAACTTTTCAAATGTCGGAACATTTCATGATTCATCCGTTATAAAAAGGCGACTGTGGGACTTTGTGGTCACAAAGGATCATGATTTGTTGTGAGTGTTTAAGAGCATGAGGTTGAGGCATAATCACACATAATCTTAAAGGAGTGGCAAGAAATCCTCTTTACGTCCTTGTATCTTGTCAGAGATTTCATCGGCTCTGAGGGAGCTTATTGGAACAAACACTTAAAAGGCTTTGGTCAAGAGAATCACAGTCAAAACAAATGACGAACACATCGAGACAACTTCTCTCCAAGAGGAACGACCATTCTAGGGAGTGTCAAGCTTTGTTATCTGGACAAGCATGTGTTTTTCCTAAGAAAATACTGTGAAAGGGTGGTTTTCTTGATCGGCTTGATAATCCATTTGAGTCGTAATGTTATCATTATCAGTGCCACTGATCAAACATGCATGATTATGTAATCTTGAGCAGCTGGCTACTTGTACACATTAAGGACTTAATGATTTAAAGGCTTTAAGATGTTATGACGCAGGCATCTAGCGTTTAGATGGAATCGGACCCAACTGGATCTGCTCTGATTTCCACCTTATGTTATACAACCTAAACATGTGCTTTATTTTCATTTATTAAGGGTTTGTGCAAATTAGATACTTACATGTGCATGAAGCAAAAGCTCAGAACATCGAATTGAAAGCGAAGCTTGACACGTGACATGAATGATGGATAGCCAGAGAAAAATTCTTTGTCTGGGTTTTCTTCGCTCTATTCATAAACAAATCTATTTGCCTTTATCAGTTCCCTCAAACAGCTGAAAGGCGAAAACTCTTTCCGAAGAGAATCTCAGCTATTCCCAAAGTTTGTCCGAAAGTTTACATTGAAGCATTGCCACCGAAACATTGTGTCCAAAACTTTTGCTTCATTATGTAATTGGCACAAATTTAGTCGTTAGAACTAGTGCTAAGGATGATTATCAACGAGAAGGAAATACAGTCAATGCTCTATAACGCCACTACGAGCGCCAGTTACTCTAGGGAAGGAAGATTAAAAGAGATGGGGCTTATTAGAGAGGGGGTTACTCACGACGTCAATTGCCAGCTTTCTGGTTCTTTCATCTTGTGAAATAAACATACATACTAAGAGTCAAATACAAACAGTTGACACAGTCATTATCTCAAACTATGGTAAAATAAATAGGCAAACTTGTTTAGCACAATAAATAGGAAATCTTTTGGTAAACTCCAGCATTTGATATGAGTGAGGTGGGGGGGGGGGCTTGATGGAAAAGGAGAATATTTGAAATTTTTGCTGAGAAGAGAAGGGCTTCTGAGAGAAGTGACTTGACAGAGAGAAGTGGCGAAGTAGAGCTTTCATGGTATTGATCATTAGGGAAACCAAAATACAAACTTACCTCTGATAGCTTCGAGTCTGTCAGATTCATTAGTGTTAAAACCCTGCATGATAAACAAATAGCTTAATGACATGGCAAATGCAAGCAAGACTAGGTGCTTTTCCAATGTGCCAACAAATGGAGTGATAAAAATTGTCTACTTTGTATCATTGAAGTATCTTTAGTTAAAAACATTTTGTATCACACAAATATGCCATTCATTTGCATCAATAAAACAATTTGCTTGACGTCAAAGTCAAAGAAAACATATGCAGTTCCATACACTTGATCTTACAAACCAAGCTTGTTGTATTGTGTCAATAACTGAGCTCCACTGCGCAAAACATTCGTGAAGTTCTCGCCACAGTTTTACAAAAAGCAGCAAATTATGAAATGGATCTGAAAATCATATTCAATCATTCTAATTAAAGGATGAATTAATCAGTATGTCAAACTTGATACCTAGTGCATAACTCAGCGTCGAATGCGTCGTGCTCGTCTGTAGCAGAAAAAGATATCCTTCCACCGATTGAATAACCAATTATATAAACCAGCCACGTCAAACGTCCTAAAAAGTAAGAATATAAACTTAGTATATGTCATGTATGTCATGTTATAGGCCTTAATTAGCTGTAAGCTAGCTATACTTTTTTCTAACATACTTTAAATAGATGTTTTGTTTAACGTCTTCGATGTAGTTATTGGGAATTTAGATGCGTCAAAATTGAAGCCATGATGTTAGGGTATCATCGCTAGAAACGGAAAGATTTTCAAATAAAAGAAGAATTTCTAATTCAACAATTTGAATATCTTCTTCCAAGACAAATGACGAAACTGAAACAGCTCGCGATCATTTATAACGCACAAACTTTTAGCCTGCGTGCAGACTTTACTATAGTGGAGGAGTTTTGAGGCGAAAAGGAAAAGGTAAAGTCTGCGCATCCACTGCAACTTTTTCGTTCCAGACATAAATCCTATCCGCCGTCTTTACCTTTTCCTTTTGGCCCTAAAACTCCTCCACAATAGTAAAGTCTGCACGCAGGCTAACAAACTTTTCTCTTCTATCAACAGGCTTAACAAATGGTCCGGGAAAGTATTTTACGAAATTGCAAAAAAATCATTATGGAGTAAATTTTACCTTCTTGAAGAGTGATATCATTAGACAAAGATCCATTTGATTGTAACATTGCTTGATACGATTGCGCTGTCTGGTCAAATAATGAGATGAGAACTGAACATGTCTTTGAGTATTCACATCTTCCAATCGTTGAGATCTGTAATGAAAGGATCCATAGTTCTGACATTCAAAGGTTACATTATGACAGCTAATATTCGTCTTAAATCATATGTTACATGAGATTTGCCATAAGGGAAAGGTACTCACGAAAAATCGTTGCTGCTCATTAGACTTATGCCTTATTATTCCTTGTTTCCCTGCATTCTTTGATTTGCTGACATAACTTGGCCAATAGGGACTAATAAAATTACTCTTAAAAAGTGGGCCCACTTTTCAAAATGGTCTAAACTACCGGGAAGTCTTGCACACTCAATGAATTCACTTCGGGGTCTAGTCTAAAGAGCTTGAACATTGAAAGCAACCTTTTAGTGCAAAGAATGATGTTTTCCTAACCTACAAATCGCAAAATGCATACCTTTCAGGCAGTAATCTTCATCTGCAGAAAGAAAATAGATACATCGCAGCTGCGAGGACTCTTGGCCTCACCAACTGCTTTTCGTATGCAACAACAACAACAGTCTAAATAGCGCCTCCTGATTGGCAAAAACTAAATTCTAGCAATTTGATTAGTGGATACGGAATCATTCTACGCGAGCCTTTTTAAGAGTAATATCATGAGTCCCTATTGACCAAGTGATATCAGCAAATCAAAGAAAGCAGGGAGACAAGGGGCAAGAAGGTAGAAGTCTAGTAGCTCCTGGGCATTGGCATGTGACATCTAATTTGAGACAGACTACGGTTTAATTGTAGGAGGCAATTTTGTTTTCAGCATTTTGCAGCCAAACAGGAAACACATTTCTTCACATTGATCATTTCCTAGGATATGGGAAGAATTATTTTCAGGATTTTGCAAAAGAATTTAAAAACTTGGTCCTTGAAGAAGACCAAGAATAAACAAAAGCTAACCTTCAAATTCACTGCCTAAAGATGAGACTCGGTCGCTGTCTAGGAACAAGGACGCAAAACGAATAACTCAAAATGTTCCGAGAACAAACCTGATCTAGCTGTTGATGTAGCGTCGATTTATCCTCCAGTGGATCTTCAAGGTTGTCTCTAAGCAATAAACATAAAGTTTTTTTATCACATAAAACATTAAAACTACAACTAAACAATGCAAATATTCTATGGCTGCCATAGCTGGAAAGGACATGATGTCAGCGAGTTCAAACTACGACAGCCACTTACAATAATTTCAAAATATGTGTACAAATAATGTAATAAAAGAAAGAAAAGCAACTCGAACGGGCGTCTCGGAAAGACGAGCTCCTCCACCTCACTGCAGATTGTCAATGAAGCACTCAGACATAACTCAAACATTAAGTAATAAGAGTTAAAGGACTTATTCTCAAGTTTTCATCACTCAGGAGCGAATAATACCAAAAACATTTTAACAGATCGCAACACGAAGTACAGCAAAAAGCAAAAGAATTCAGCGGGAAAAATTTCCGAAAAATGCTTGCCAAAACATTTTCTAGCCAAAAATGTAGCTTCTGCGATAGTTTTTCCCGCTCAAGCCTTCGATAGGCCCAAGCTTTCTGTAATTTTCTTTCAACAAGGCATAGTTCGTCTGCAGTAATTACAATGGTTCATCAAGTTGTACTAGCAATTTTGCAAACTTTTTTTGTTGGTATACATATTTTATCATCCAGCAGCAATTTGATATTCCTATACGGGTGTTGCAAATGTTGTTTATGAACGCACGTTCTAAGTAAAATTGTTGCTGTTCTTCGCACACAAAAAACAGCCATGGTAGAAATAAGACTTGACAACACTAACCTTATAACATCAGCTACTGACTGTAACCTTGATGTAATAAATGCTTCTGCTATCTACAAGAGAAAACACAATAGCATCTCATGATATCTCTAACTTCGATAACAACGGCCACGATCCTGGGCTAAACGATTTACTTTTAAGCGAAAAAAAGACTTCTGGAACGGAAATTAAGTATCTGCAACTTGTTTTGCCAAAGGGAAGTATATAAATTTAAATACAACTGCATTTAAGTAGTGACAATGGACTCCTTTAACTTTGTCCTGATCTGACAAAGGAGGCAAATGGTGGACAGGTAAATTAGTCCTAGTTCAAGAGTCGTAATTATCGCAACCTTGACTTGACATCTAACGTAAGATAGAATCTAGGACAGCATCCATTAGTTTTTAATCGTTCATAGTTTGTTGTGTGTAGGTAGATTAACTTAGGTAGTCATTGTCTTTCGCTCCCCATGGTATCGTCCCTGAAATGTCGTAAAGTAATTAGGAATATTTGTAGTATGTAATGTATGTTGTAAAATTTTTAATATGTTAATATGAATATATAAAAAAGTAGCCTTCGTCACGCACCGAGCCTAATTGATGAATAGACCTTTTAGTTATTCAGCAAAAGAGCCCGGATCGAGCGTTAATTTTATACCTTTTTATACGCGAGGTTCGATCAAGTGGCATTAGAGCTTCTATCACCATTGCGCACATTCGAAAATTCTACAAAATGTAGTAAAACATCGTTCGATTGAGATTCTTTCTCAGAATAGCTATAAGGTCTGTTATGTTCATGAGAAGAGTGACGTTTGAATTTGGTAGGCTCATCAGAAATAATTAAGTTCAGTGGTTGTAGTCTGGAGCGGCAGAGCTTGCAGTATTATGCAACACATGATTAACAATGATTACATATTACAAAACTAGCCGTTAACATAGTTAAGGAACTGCCACTTAGGGTGTACTTTATTAGCAGTAACCAGCTCTCATTCTTTTGTTTCGTAGACTCTTTCTGGTTTTTGAATAACGGTTTTACTCATACGTTGCGCTTCACCAGCTTCACTGAATTAAACCACGCCGGGAAGGGCATGGGCGTGCAATGACATGGCGTCATGAGATTGAATTGAAGTTTAGAACCACATTGTACAACTGAATAGAATTGTAGAACCACATAATCCATCTTTGCTTTCGGAGCAATCTATGTTTCCGCTTTGCGCTGCAATAAAGCACTCCGTTTGAATCGGAGTCGCTCAAAGAGTCGCTCCACTATCACACTAAATTGAACTGTATGTGGCGCATGAGATGCACGACGTTTGAACCAGGCCTTTAAGGGACGACACGGCAGCCTGAATATGAGCTACAATTTGTAAAAAAACAGCATTTTTCAGATAACAAGCTATGCAGCACCCAAGAAATCAAGCTGCAGCACCACCATGTGACTTGCTAATATCAACTGAAAACGTGCGGTATAAAAGATTGATTTAGGCCACGTTCAAAAGTATCAGGATATTTGTGAAAACGCATCTTTTTTATCCGTACAAAGAAGATCTGCATCTACACGAGAAGCGTTATAGAAAATATCCCCGTCCACACAAAAACACGACGACATTCGTAATTCGATCATGCAATTCGATATTCGATAACGATATTCAACATCTGAACCTCGATAAAAGAAAACCGACAAGCAAAATGCCCTCGCGTAATTACCAAACAACCGACAGCCTGCAGAAAATTGAGACCGTGACGTCAGCATTTTAGAGACGCTCCATCTTCGCCAGTCCACACGACACCGGGAAAAAGGCGTTTTCAAAAAGCTTCGCTTAGGCGACCGAGAACGTGCTCTCCGTTTGGATGCAAACCCAAAACGGGTAAAAAAGATGCGTTTTCTAAAAGACCTGGATACGTGTGGAAGGGGTAGTTTGACATAAGAATAAAGGAAGGTAGCGAATGCGGATGGACTTCGTGCCATGAACAAATAGTATCAAACAATTAAGCCACGATCAAACAAGCAAACATTGTCCGGCAGTAATTTGAGATTTGCGTGGCAAGCAACATGTTTTGTCTGTTTGGCTATGCTGCAAAACATATTTTTGCTCCATAACATATAGTTTGCTTGCTGTTTCAATGATTTTAACAGATGATTGCCTTGAAATTTTTCCAACCATTGCCAGACAAATCGTGCTCATTCTTCTTGTCAATCAACCTTTTGCCAAGTGGTAAAACGGGCAAAACTTAATGGGAAACAAAACCTAAATCGTTCGGCAAACAATATTTACTCGTGTGGCCAAGGCTGTAGGTATATTGCAACAAAGATTACCTCTGGAGTAAATCTGTCTAAGTAATGTGGTTCGTTTGCCTTGACAAAAGGGCACGATGCCACCATCTTCTGCCACATGTTCATTAGATAATATACACTGTTTGGAGCAAACTGCCACATCTGTAAGGAGCACATAAAAGTGGATGACGTTTCAAAAATAGCAAAAAGCCATTACAAAGAAGACTGTAAGAAAAACCGGTATCCAATAAAAGCTAAATACAAGCCTGACCTATAAATTCTCATTGAACTCGCATCATACACATGGATTTTCAGCTAAAATCTTAGAAAATTCATAGAAAAAAGTAAAACGTTTTGGAACAAGCCCTTTGCCAAAATCTTCTTACGACATGAATATTTTTGTTCATTTTCACCTACCTAGATTTTTTTCTCTATCAAAACAGTCGTCATTTTCGACAAGATTCTCTAAAACTTTTAACTATTTAATGTGTCTCATTACACATGTTTTTTTTATATTCAAGATAAAAGTTTACAATAATGAAATTACCGACGACACTACTTACGAACTACTGTATGACACTACGAATATGGTACCAGGAGGAGCAATATATCATGACTACCCCCTGGCATTTAACATAAATCTAAGAATACAACTACTAAACATGAATACTTTTTACTAATAATTACTTGAGCCGGTTTCACACTGGACGTCAGGCCAACATAGGTGACGATAGAGGACGAATTTGACGTTAATTTTGCAGATACTTTTTGTAGTCAAGATCGATAATCGTTTAAACTACGTAAGCCTAACACCAGGTGTGAAACAGGCGTACAAAAGAAAACAGGAACGAGTTACACGTTATAATGCCTTTTCCAATAAACGCTTACACATGCATTCAAGTGAGCATCTGCCTTTCAAATGAAGCAAAGTTTGCAATATTGACAGAATTACGGCATTTTTATGCTATGTTATTTAAAATGAATTTTACAGGAAATGCTGATGCAAACAACTTTGCAGTTTACTAAACTTCAAAGATACATTACAACGAATCCAATGCTGTGATTTTAAAATTGTTAGCTTGTTTTGATCCCACACCGTTCCTCTTCATGGAAAATTCAAGCAACTGTCACCTTTACACAGTTGTTTTTTTCCTATTCATTCAATAGTTTCCTGATCTGGATCACTGTGTGTCATGGAGCTTTTACCAGTTTCGAATGACCTTAATATAAACTTATTACAATTAATTTTGCAGCTTATCCATATAACTGGTCGATCTAACTAAGATCATTCCATATTTCGTTGTACACCACCACTAATTCCCTTTTAGTAGAGATTTATGCGCATTTTGCATGTAGCTCCAGTTTATTTTATGTAAACATTCTTTCTTATCTGAGAAATAGTGTTGGAGTAGACACAGTCTTTTGCTCATCGGTGTATCGTGCTAGTGGAATTGTACAGTATTTTTGTAAGTAGTATAGCTGGTATATGTTGTAACATCTTACATGAATAAAGAAAGACGAGGGGAGATTTTATGAGCCTTAGATGAAAGAAATTCATTAAAAGTATCATACTTACTCTGACACTTGTAACCGTAAATTTTGCAATCATCTCAATAAACTCTCGGTAATTTTCCGTTTTGATAATTTCTCCTAGTTGGTAATTTGACTTGACTCTGGCCAGTAATCGGCAGAATTCATGATAATTATCTGCATCCTCCAGGGACTACAAATGAACAACACAATGAAACAAGTCAGCTTGCAAAGTGAGGTATTCCAAATTTATACAATGATGCCTACAACAAGTCCTTGGAACACTTAGGCCATCTCACGTTAATGATACACTTTTCTGCATCTTAATCTATATGGATCACTTGAAACACCCCTTTCCCTTAAAGAATGTCAACTTGCAAGGTTACTGTCCTAGTATTCCAAAAGAGTCAAGAATTGTCCTGTAGTCTTTGTTTTTTCAAACAGCCTTTCTTCTAAGAGAGAGACAGAGAGGAGAGGGGGGGGGGATGGAATTGCAAGATAAAGCAAACTAGCAGAGGTATTCAAAGCCTAGTCTTCTTTTCAAAAATCAAATGAGAAAGTCGATGGCGAGTTAACGATGGAGCACGATAAAACTTGCCCGAAATTAAAAGTTCTTTATTAATTGAAAAAAACAGCTTCCTTCCCAGTCTAGCAACTGTAGCTCTTATGCCAAAACAAAGATCCCAACAATTTAGTTCTGTAGAGTTTTAAAAAGGTTTTATCAAAAGGAGTTTATCATTGATGTCTGTTAAACCTACTTTATCAGTGAATCGTCAAATTTTAACAAAGCTGGTCACTGCAAATAATCTGATTACTTTCCCTAACGTAGATCACATCATACCAAGTATTCACTAATCAATGTTTCCTTATATAGAATAGATCAAAAAATTCTAATTTAGTCCACCCTGTATAAAAACAAAACCAGAATCTAAATACAAACTGGCATTATATCCTGGATAGAAGGCGGCTGACAACAAATTATGACGATTCTATGCTTAAAAGGCAACTTTCAGGAAACTTTCAGGAACTTTCTTGGAGTATTGAAAGCATTAAAGACTTGAGGGTTTATACGGTTTTCAATGCAATTAGCAGCGTTTAATTAAAGGAATCTAATAGTGTGTAGCAAAATCGTTTAATTGTCTGTCTCCAGTGTCTCAAGTAAGGTATTAAATGAGATTGCAATTAACACAAACTCCTCGTGCAAACAAATCCAGTCGTTGTTGTTCGTGTGCATTTTCACGTGAAATGCAATATGAGAAAGATTATCATATTCCGTCAAATAGTAGCAATGAAAATTGAAGGTGGCATACCTGTGGTGATTCTAAAATTCGTTTAGCTCCATTTAGTAACTCTTGTAGGTATTTTGCTCGCTCACTCGCATCAAAGAGAGATCTTCTGACAGAGGCCAACTGTACATAACAAACCATAGCCTGAGAAATAAATGCAAAAATAGCGAGAGGAATGATTGGAGTATTGTTATAGTACAAATGTGTGGAAAATGGATTTATCTGTGCACAAGTTGCCGACTACAACTAGATACGACAACGTAGCAAACGCAAGGACGAATTTCAACCACGCATCAACACTTTTTCTGCAATATTAGAAATCAAGGCTGCATTTACATCAATCTGGGGCTATTGTGGTGAAAGTATACACAGTTCTCTCAAAGAAGCTCAAAATAAAACAGTCAGAATAACTTAACTTAGACAAAACGATCTGTCCACAGTTTCATGAATCTTGACTAGCCCTCTACACCAAGATATCATCAGAAAAGAAACAGCACCGCCGAGTTACAAGTCCTTGAAATCACTTGTTTCGGAGCACTCATGATAGCTCTTTACTATGTGCTCAGACGGTAGGCTTGACAATAGTTGACTTGACTTTACTCAAAATATCGTCCTTACTTTAATTAATATGGAAATGCTTATAGTTCTATTTATTTAGTTCGTAATATCGTCAGAGGGTAGTGATCTTCAGAGGCTTCAGAGGGTAGTGATCGTAATCTCGTAACCTGCTTTTTCCAGAAAAACGAGGACAACTCATTATGTGGGTTGAAAAACTGTGTACCATTGTGGCTCTAAAACTCCCAGGAATGGCCTAAGCCGAGATACCAAATAGGCACTCTCTCTCGCCATCAACACTGTATATTTAACAGGTTTATTTTAACATTTTATCTGCTTAAGTTATATAGCATAACATTATCTGCATCTTATTACACTTGGGTTACTCTTGTAAGTTAAACCTTCCTCCAACCTTCTTCATCGCATGACAGATGCGAATTTCGTGGAGGAGAGAGAGAGAGAGAGAGAGAGAGAGAGAGAGAGAGAGAGAGAGAGAGAGAGAGAGAGAGGAAAGAGCGGAGGATCGTTCATTCTTCATTGGTCCTTCGCAGATGCTGCGTTTCGCCGTGTCTCACTGGCACAAGCAGAAGAGGCATTTCCTCTGGTTTTTCCTGCCTTTTAAGGGGGCTATCTGAGATATATACAATTAGATCTAGCAATTTACTCCGCTTTTATCGGCCATCCTTTTCCATGAATATAGAAGATTTTCTGCAGACAGTATATGGGAGAATTTCGCCCATGAATACGGGAGTTTTGGCCAAAGAATGAGTTATCGATGCCGGGGGAAGACTTAATGATCCTCCCAAGAGGGTAGCACGTGTTAAAGCGCGCAGAGATTGTTACAAGAAGCAATTTTGATTCATCTGCTGGGCCATTAATACACAATCTAAAATGGCCAACTATAAGTGAGATTATCAAAAGTGAAACTGCCACAACCATGTACAATCGTTAAATGGTCTTGCTTCAGAATATCTTTCTAAAATTTTCGTCAAAAATTCTACTCGAAATATCAGACAACTGCGAAATACAGAAACTGATCTTCTGTCACCTATGAGGAAAACAAGCAATGGACAAAAAGGTATATCTTTTCGTGGTTCTAAACTATGGAATCAGCTTGACTATGATATAAAACAGGCACCCTCCCTTGCCACTTTCAAACGAAGATTGAAAGGTAATTTGTGAACAATAATGATAATTTATTGTCATTATTGTTCACAAATTATCATTATTATTAGTGAATTCGGGTTTTTTCCCCATTTTTCATACCAATTCTCGGTTTTTTTTCACTGTTTGCCACGGCCCCCTGAAAAGCAGTTCTTCACGACTGACGGGGCTACCGTGCCTAAAGAAATAAAAATAGAATTGAATAGAATAGAATAGAATAGAATAGAGGTCATTGCTGTAATGTCTGTTCAAGTCGCATATCAAAGCAATGATATTGAAAGCTGCCTTTTTTATCCCCGATGTATCAAATTAGGTTCAATAATTTACCCATTAATCTTGGATGTGTTCATGTATTTTGTCCTCATGGGAGAATGGAATCCCCTTGAATAAGTTATTCCCACTAGGGGGAAGACCTTTCAACCCACCAAAAAGAAAGCACTTGCTAAAGCGTGCTGAAAATCATCGCTGCGAGGTAAACACATAAGGGACTCTTGCATGTAATTTTAGCACGTTTTTAAAGGTTTCTCAAAGGGATTCATTTTAGAAAATCGCTTATAGAATCTAAACGCAGTGACCAATTATAGTAAGAAATTATAGAAAGAAAAATTTCTAAAAATAATTGGATATGTTAGCTATTCAATCAGGTATTGCAAAATATCATTGCCTATAAACTCGGGAAGCAGTAAATATCATTGCCTATAAACTCGGGAAGCAGTAAATGTCATTGCCTATAAACTCGGGAAGCAGTAAATATCATTGCCTATAAACTCGGGAAGCAGTAAATGTCATTGCCTATAAACTCGGGAAGCAGTAAATATCATTGCCTATAAACTCGGGAAGCAGTAAATATCATTGCCTATAAACTCGGGAAGCAGTAAATATCATTGCCTATAAACTCAGGAAGCAGTAAAAATCATTGCCTATAAACTCGGGAAGCAGTAAATATCATTGCCTATAAACTCGGGAAGCAGTAAATATCATTGCCTATAAACTCGGGAAGCAGTAAATATCATTGCCTATAAACTCAGGAAGCAGTAAAAATCATTGCCTATAAACTCGGGAAGCAGTAAATATCATTGCCTATAAACTCGGGAAGCAGTAAATATCATTGCCTATAAACTCGGGAAGCAGTAAATATCATTGCCTATAAACTCAGGAAGCAGTAAAAATCATTGCCTATAAACTCGGGAAGCAGAAGCCTCTCAAACGTCGGGCGTTTCTTGACTCACCCGGTAGGAACATTGGATGGTGATTTTTTGGGGACGCTTTGAAGGCTTCTTGAACAAGCTTTCTCGGGAGAATCCTTCATAATTTTAGAACGGAATGGCCGATTTCAGATCAGCAAAATCTAAAGTAGATTTGAACATGTCGACCATTTGATCACACATTTGCCAATATTGTCTTGATATCCAGGAAGTCATAGCTTTACCAACTGAGATTGTTTTTATTCACTGATTTACAGAAAGCCCAGGCAGTTAATTGGACAATGATAGTTTAGAATCTTAAAATTATTAATTGTATAGTACTTTTGTCACCTATACACGGCTGTTTTGTGTCTCATTGACTTCTGCACTGCACTGCACAATTATTCGAATGCGAGAGTCCGATGTGAAGTAACTTGCAGGTATTCTTTTGAATGATAACCACATATAGGAATATCTGCAAGATATTTCACATCGAACTCTCACATTCAAACAATCATGCAGAGCAGTGCAGAAGTCAATGAGACACAACACAGCCATGGAAAGGTGCAATGAATAACACAAAAATGTATTACACAATGAAAAGATTTTAAGATTGTAAATTTATTATTGTTAGTTAGCTGTCTGGAGTCCCTTTGACTCATCCGGTACTGTTACTCACCATAGATGATATACTTTGTGGTATCGCTTGGTATAGGTCAAGGAAGAGATGCATATTACTGAAATCGAGGAATACTGCAAGAAAATATGACGATAATCAGAACTGCGAAGTGGTAATAAACTGAACCTGGAAGAAATACTACACATTTAGCATTGCAGTCTTGGAAGATTTAGCTCTGTGACTGCAATTTTGTGACTCCACGGTTAAACTGCTCGCATGACACCGAACTTTGACTTTGTCGTGACCCTACAGATCAATAGACCTACTTCAATTGCACGATTTCGAGGACAGAGGATCAGCGAGCATCCTTTCATAGGTGTTGAAAGCTTTTTATAATCTTTAAAATAACTAGGATTGCCTTCAGTGAGCTGGGTTACTATCGTAGAAATAGTTTCAACACCTCTACCAACAGAAAGCTAGCTTTAACGGGAAACACAAGAGATAAAAAATATAGCAAGGAGAATTCCCCCAAGCCTAATTTCCATTCCATGGAATTTTCCAAGCAGGCGGACACAGTACAGCTACATTTTCTCTTGTAAAAAAGAAGTTGCGCCTGCTTTGAAGATTCAACGGACTGGAAATGAGCCTGTAAGCTACCGAGATTCCAATTCTCCAATGGCACCTAGTGCATTGAAATGAAGAAAATACGAACATTGTTTCCATTGTGTTGGTATATGCACAGTTCCCATATCATCTGTAGATTCATCAAATGATGTTCCAATGAAGTCATACGCAAGGCAATTTTTCACCAATTGTAGAAGCTCTTTCAGGAGCACGATCTGCAAAACAAAAAATTTGGTCAAATTTTGAAGTCATTCACTTGTCAAGGTACCAAGAATGAGAGAAAATTACCGAAAACGGAGTGGCTCCATGTGACTTTAGCATTCTCTATTCGATAATGAATTGCTCCTTTCCATGGAAAGCTGCTTACACTGTTATGAATGAACGTTTTATTGCAAAACGTAGACAAGCTAAACAATGATAAATCACAAAAAAGATAAAATATCCTATGATTCAGATAGAAGTACTCAGAAAATTCATTTTTGTGAAATCCAATGCTCTCTTGCGCATTAAATAGCAGCTCAAAACAGGAGTTACAGTCGTAGCAAAATTCAAGTCCACAATTTTTCCAACAATGTTTTTTGGCGTAAAGAGTTTGAACCCTACCGTTCTGCCTTTTCTACTCTCTTGGACTTTTCTTGGGGGTGTCCCAAGAAATTTTGCCCCATTTGTGTAGCTGCTATGGAGGAGCTGTCGATTAAATCATTTCGGTTTTTAAAAAGTTGCATATGTCAGGCTTCAAATTAAAGTTAGAGACCTTGTATGAGTCAATCTGATAAGTGGTTGCTGATTTATGGCAGAGAAAGGCAAAATAAGTCGTAACCTCAAAAACAGCACTTCTGTTGTTCTCTAGCAATGTCAAAGTAACGTAATATTTCAAAGAAAGGGTTCTAGCGTCGTATTAAAATCTTTGCAAAGTCTTTTAAAGGGTTAGCAATGTTGTCTATTCATAAGAGAGCACTCTCTGACGTTTACAAAGTGTAGTGAAAATTTTCAAGCGATGGCAGAACCCTTTCTTTGAAAACTTACTTAACTTTGACATTGCTAGAGAACAATAGAAGTGACGCTTCTTAAGGTTACTGTAACCCTTCAGGCAGTGATTAAGAAACTCTGTTCGCCCCGGCCGTTCGTCAAGATATACCAAACAAGATTATATATCATTCGATGCAGAATTAAGTGCAGAATATCATAAAAATATATGCAATTGATTTAATAAAAACACAAATGATTTATTTCAGATCTTAGACAAAATGGACCACTCTTGCGAAAAAATCTTTGTGTACCCCAGTAAGCGCTGTAGGACCATAACCATTTATTTACCAATGACTAAAGGTCCTGAATTGCAAAATCGTGTCACGAAATTTTGATGAAATGTATTGTCTAGAAATAATGCTATTTTAATTTTTTGTCAATGTCTGAAATGTCTTTTTCAAGTTTCAAGCCTTTATAAAAATCAGACCAGTGGATCTATTGAAAATCGCTGACACGGTTACGTAGTTACATGCCTTGTGACCCTGTTGGCCAAGTTTCAAGAGATTTGGTTGGCCCATTGGGTACACAGAGATATTTTAGTACCCACCAGTACCCAAGAATCCTGTTTCGAGAAATCAGGCTTTTATCAAAATGAAGCAAAAAAGGCGGCAGAAACGATTATGCATGAAAGTTTACACAAATACCCGTAAAGGTCAAGCAATAAAGCTCATGTGCGGTTTTGTAAAGAGTTATGCCATCAAATTGCAGCGGCAAGGTCAATCAAGGTTACTTTAATACCCTAATTTCTTTTCCCGCAATTTTCGAGAAACAGGACTGCTTCTTTTAAAATGCTCAAATTACCAAATAATATGGCTATTTCTGGAAGTGAGCTGGTTTGAATGGTACTCAAATGCTTATACCATACCATGCTTATACATGCAGTAGCCTTAAGGTTACTGTAACTCTTCAGACAAAAATTCTCGATTTTTCGTTTTCGACATAATCTGATGGTATAAGCATTTGCGTACCATTCAAACCTGCTCACTTCCAGAAATAGCCACATTATTTGGAAATATGAGCATTTTAAAAGAAGCAGTCCTGTTTCTTGAAAATTGCGGGAAAAGACATTAGGGGATTAAAGTAATCTTGCTTGACCTTGCAGCTGCATCCATAACATCCCGTGCTGTTATTTGATGCCATAGCTCTTTACAAGACCGCGCATAAGCTTTATTGCTTGACCTTTGCGGGTTTTTGTGTAAACTTTCATGCATAATCGTTTCTCCCGCCTTTATTGCTTCATTTTGATAAAAGCCTGATTTCTCGAAACAGGATTCTAGGGAACTGGTGGGTGCTAAAAAATCTTTGTGTACCCAACGGGCCAACCAAATCGCTTGGCCAACAGGGTCACAAGGCATGTAACTACGAAACTGTGTCAGCGATTTTCAATAGATCCACCAGTCTGACTTTTACAAAGGCTTGAAGTTTAAAAAGACATTTCAGACATTGACATAAATTTAAAATGTCATTATTTCTAGACAGTACATTTCATCAAAAATTCGTGACACTGTTTTGCAGTTCAGGACCTTTAGTCATTGGTAAATAAATGGTTATGGTCATACAGCGCTCGGTGGGATACACAAAGATTTTTTCGCAAGAGTGGTCCATTTTATCTAAGATCTGAAATAAATCATTTGTGCTTTTACTAATACAATTGTATATATTTTTATGATATTCTGCATTTAATTCTGCATCGAATTATATCTAATCTTGTTTGGTATATCTTGACGAACGGCCGTGGCGAACAGAGTTTCTTAATCACTGCCTGAAGGGTTACAGTAACCTTAATCATTCACTAATTTTGCCTCTTCTCTGTCATAGATCAGCAACAACTGGCCAGATTGACTCAAGCAAGGTTACAAACTCTAAATTGAAGCTTGATCTATGCAAGTGTGTAAAAACCGAGATTATTGAATCTAGTCTCCTCCACAGTAGCCATACAAACGGGGCACATTTTTTGGGACACCCTGTAAGTATGAAGAATCAATAATGCAGCCACTATGTAACAAACAATTGAAAGCTAAAAAGTGATAACCGATTGAGAGATTAACAAATACAAACTATGAAACAGATAACAAGACACCTCATACCTGCTGCTGGTTTTGAAAGTCAATGCTCTTATTTGCAATCTGTACAAAACAGAAAGTTTTTTACAATTAGTGGACAGTTCCTGAGAAAAATAAAAAGCCTTTGAAGTTCAGCACTGCGAAATACATTTTGCTGGCAAAAACTTGAAGCGCCTTCAACCATTTTCTGTCAAATCTGACTCACCTGAGAACGTGCCGAAAGAAAGGCAACATCGAGCTTATTGGTCCTCATAGAACTGTCTTAACGAAAATCCAATATGTTCAACTTTATCTCAACATAGATTGATGTCACGTGAGATTTGCGATAATGCAGTATTTCACAAGCAAACAATACCCTTATTTCATAAGGACACTTAAGATAGACACTGCTGATCTCATTGAGTTGAACATTTTTTGTTGTCACTATATTGAGGGCTACAATTTCCTACAGCTGTAAACCTGAGAAATGTCTATCGACGATGAGCTTCTGTCTTCTTGTCGTCTAACATGTCAGAATGTGGCTTGGAAGGCGGTTTTGCTATTATCGCAAGAATAAACCCTTAATGAAGTACTGATATCTAGTTTAATGGTACAGCAGCTCTAGAAAACAGACTTATTAGGCATATTAGGACGGGCAGTCATAAGAACAAAGTAGCAGGTGATCTAGACCCAATAGATCTGTCGGCTACATTCTAAAAAGAAAGCAAATTGAACAACAGATTGATACATTTTGTAGAATGTTCGAATGTACACAATAGTGGCAGAAGCACCAACACCACTTAATCGAATTTTTCCATTTCTACAAGCGTAGGGAAAATGAGTCGTAGTTGTAGCGTTATCAGTTCAAGCAAAGAGCGAAACTACGATATGTAATCGAGTCTATAGAATCAGTATGGAGCTTTGCCGTTTCTACAAGCGTAGGGAAATGAGTCGTAGTTTTAGCATTATCATTTCAAGCAAAGAGTGAAACTACGATATGTAATCGAGCCTATAGAATCAGTACGTAGCTTTACCGTTTCTGCAAGCGTAAGGAAATGAACCGTAGTTGTAGCGTTATCATTTCAAGCAAAGAGTGAAACTACGATATGTAATCGAGCCTATAGAATCAGTATGGAACTTTACCGTTTCTGCAAGCGTAAGGAAATGAGTCGTAGTTGTAGCGTTATCAGTTCACGCAAAGAGTGAAACTACGATATGTAATCGAGCCTATAGAATCATTATGGAGCTTTGCCCTTTCTACAAGCGTAGGAAAATGAGTCGTAGTTGCGGCGTTATCAGTTCAAGCAAAGAGCGAAACTACGATATGTAATCGAGCCTATAGAATCAGTATGGAGCTTTGCCTTTCTACAAGCGTAGGGAAATGAGTCGTAGTTGCGGCGTTATCTGTTCAAGTAAAGAGCGAAACTACGATATGTAATCGAGCCTATAGAATCAGTATGGAGCTTTGCCGTTTCTGCAAGCGTAAGGAAATGAGTCGTAGTTGCGGCGTTATCTGTTCAAGCAAAGAGTGAAACTACGATATGTAATAGAGCCTATAGAATCAGTATGGAGCTTTGCCGTTTCTGCAAGCGTAAGGAAATGAGTCCTAGTTGCGGCGTTATCATTTCAAGCAAAGAGTGAAACTACGATATGTAATCGAGCCTATAGAATCAGTATGGAGCTTTGCCGTTTCTGCAAGCGTAAGGAAATGAGTCGTAGTTGCGGCGTTATCTGTTCAAGCAAAGAGCGAAACTGCGACATGTAATCGAGTCTATAGAATCAGTATGGAGCTTTGCCGTTTCAGTAAGCGTAAGGAAATGAGTCGTAGTTGCGGCGTTATCAGTTCACGCAAAGTGTGAAACTACGATATGTAATAGAGCCTATAGAATCAGTATGGAGCTTTACCGTTTCTACGAGCGTAGGGAAATGAGGTGTAGTTGCGGCGTTATCTGTTCAAGCAAAGAGCGAAACTACGATATGTAATAGAGCCTATAGAATCAGTATAGAGCTTTACCCTTTCTGCAAGCGTAAGGAAATGAACCGTAGTTGTAGCATTATCAGTTCAAGCAAAGAGCAAAACTGCGATATGTAATCGAGTCTATAGAATCAGTATGGAGCTTTGCCGTTTCAGCAAGTGTAGGGAAGTGAGTCGTAGTTGTAGCGTTATCAGTTCAAGCAAAGAGCGAAACTGCGACACGTAATCGAGTCTATAGAATCAGTATGGAGCTTTACCCTTTCTGGAAGCGAAAGGAAATGAGTCGTAGTTGTAGCGTTATCAGTCCAAGCAAAGAGCGAAACTACGGCATGTAATCGAGTCTATAGAAGCAGTATGGAGCTTTACCGTTTCTGCAAGCGTAAGGACATGAGTCGTAGTTGTAGCGTTATCAGTCCAAGCAAAGAGCGAAACTACGGCATGTAATCGAGTCTATAGAAGCAGTATGGAGCTTTACCGTTTCTGCAAGCGTAAGGACATGAGTCGTAGTTGTAGCGTTATCAGTCCAAGCAAAGAGCGAAACTACGGCATGTAATCGAGTCTATAGAAGCAGTATGGAGCTTTACCGTTTCTGCAAGCGTAAGGACACGAGTCGTAGTTGTAGCGTTATCAGTTCAAGCAAAGAGCGAAACTGCGACATGTAATCGAGTCTATAGAATCAGTATGGAGCTTTACCCTTTCTGCAAGCGAAAGGAAATGAGTCGTAGTTGTAGCGTTATCAGTCCAAGCAAAGAGCGAAACTACGGCATGTAATCGAGTCTATAGAAGCAGTATGGAGCTTTACCGTTTCTGCAAGCGTAAGGACATGAGTCGTAGTTGTAGCGTTATCAGTCCAAGCAAAGAGCGAAACTACGGCATGTAATCGAGTCTATAGAAGCAGTATGGAGCTTTACCGTTTCTGCAAGCGTAAGGACATGAGTCGTAGTTGTAGCGTTATCAGTCCAAGCAAAGAGCGAAACAACGGCATGTAATCGAGTCTATAGAAGCAGTATGGAGCTTTACCGTTTCTGCAAGCGTAAGGACACGAGTCGTAGTTGTTGCGTTATCAGTCCAAGCAAAGCGCGAAACTGCGACATGTAATCGAACCTATAGAATCAGTATGGAGCTTTACCCTTTCTACAAGCGTAGGGAAATGAGTCGTAGTTGTAGCGTTAGCAGATCAAGCAAAGAGCGAAACTGCGACATGTAATCGAGTCTATAGAATCATTATGGAGCTTTGCCGTTTCAGCAAGCGTAGGGAAGTGAGTCGTAGTTGTAGCGTTATCAGTTCAAGCAAAGAGCGAAACTGCGACACGTAATCGAGTCTATGGAATCAGTATGGAGTTTTACCCTCCCTGCAAGCGTAAGGAAATGAGTCGTAGTTGTAGCGTTATCAGTTCAAGCAAAGAGCGAAACTGCGACATGTAATCGAGCCTATAGAATCAGTATGGAGCTTTACCCTTTCTGAAAGCGCAAGGAAATGAACCGTAGTTGTAGCGTTATCAGTTCAAGCAAAGAGCGAAACTGCGATATGTAATCGAGTCTATAGAATCAGTATGGAGCTTTGCCGTTTCTGCAAGCGTAAGGAAATGAGTCGTAGTTGCGGCGTTATCAGTTCACGCAAAGTGTGAAACTGCGATATGAAATCGAGTCTATAGAATCAGTATGGAGCTTTGCCGTTTCAGCAAGCGTAAGGAAATGAACCGTAGTTGTAGCGTTATCAGTCCAAGCAAAGAGCAAAACTGCGACATGTAATCGAGTCTATAGAATCAGTATGGAGCTTTGCCGTTTCAGCAAGCGTAAGGAAATGAGTCGTAGTTGCGGCGTTATCAGTTCACGCAAAGTGTGAAACTGCGATATGAAATCGAGTCTATAGAATCAGTATGGAGCTTTGCCGTTTCAGCAAGCGTAAGGAAATAAGTCGTAGTTGCGGCGTTATCAGTTCACGCAAAGTGTGAAACTGCGATATGTAATCGAGTCTATAGAATCAATATGGAGCTTTACCCTTTCTGCAAGCGTAAGGAAATGAGTTATAGTTGTAGCGATATCAGTTCAGGCAAAATGGAAACTACTACATGTAATCGAGTCTAAGTTCGATTCAATTCAATAACTAATAATTCAATTTTTTATCCTCGATATTTTAGCGTGACTCGATTCAAAATGGACCACTGGAGAGAGACAGTAATTTTCGAAAAAACGCCAACAACCTAAGTAACAACATGTTTAACTTATTATGGTTTAGATTTCACTTAATTACGTATAAGAATAGTCATAAGGGAAAAGAATCCAATGAAGTCACTAAATTACCTGTTTGAGCATTGTTAGACTTAGTGTGAAGATATCATACAATGCAACATCGCGAAATGACGCTGAGATCTATAATCAAACAAAAATTATGAGATTTTCCAAATTCCAAGAACAAGTTTCACGATTCAAATGGCTGCATTAAGGCTACTGTAACCCTTCAGACAAAAAATTCTCTATTTTTCGTTTTCGACAAAATTTGATGGTAAGAGCATTTGAGTACCATTCAAAGCAACTCACTTCCAGAAATAGCGACATTATTTGGAAATTTGAGCATTTTAAAAGAAGCAGTCCTGTTTCTTGAGAATTGCGGGAAAAGACGTTAGGGGATTAAAGTAAACTCACTTGACCTTGCAGCTGCATCCATAACATCCCGTGCTGCTTTTTGATGGTATAACTCTTTACAAGACCGCGCATAAGCCTTATTGCTTGACCTTTGCGGGTTTTTGTGTAAACTTTCATGCATAATCGTTTCTCCCGCTTTTTTGCTTCATTTTGATAAAGCCTGCTTTCTCAAAACAGGATTCCGGAGCACTGGTGGGTACTAAAAAATCTTTGTGTACCCAACGGGCCAACCAAATCGCTTGAAACTTGGCCAACAGGGTCACAAGGCATGTAACTACGAAACCGTGTCAGCGATTTTCAATAGATCCACCAGTCTGACTTTTACAAAGGCTTGAAGCTTAAAAAGACATTTCAGACATTGACACAAATGTGAAGTGGCATTATTTCTAGACAGTACGTTTCATCAAAAATTCGTGACACGGTTTTGCAGTTCAGGACCTTTAGTCATTGGTAAATAAATTTTTGTGGTCCTACAGCGCTCGCTGGGGTACAGAAAGATTTTTTCACACGAGTGGTCCATTTTTCCTAAGATCTGGAATAAATCATTTGTGTTTTTACTAAATCAGTTGCATATAATTTTATGATATTTTGCGTTTAATGCTGTATCGAATGATATATAATCTTTTTGGGTATATTTTGACGAACGGCCGTGGCGAACAGAATTTCTTAATCACTGCCTGAAGGGTTACAGCAACCTTAAGCAAAACCACTAGCTCCTTTTAAAGGATTAAAATGGTGGCCTATTGCTTGATAACTTTTATAGATTTCGTTCCTCTTAAAAAGTATTGACGAATAAATGTAAAGGTTGGAAAGCTGATCAAGTATCGAAATCACTGATAAACATTGATTAGTTACAACGTTTTGCATCTGCAGTGTTTCAAGTTTGTAGGGGTTAAGGATTCTTCATTCCTTGTTAGTCTTAATGAGATCTCAGTTTCTAATAGAGGATTACGCTAAAGATGGCCGCGGCGACGAACATTTACTAAAACGCATTGCGTTCCAATAACAAATCCTCAACGAGACTATAGGAATTCGATCAAAGAATGCAATCCATCTTGGTGAAAAGTTCCTCTCCGCCATCTTTGGCGTAATCGTCTATTGCAACGTCCTCTAGAGAGCTTTCTCCCGGTACTGCAACATTAAGTCATTTGCTTGTAGTGTTTTTATTGACAGCCAATGTCAAGACGAAAAATTGACTCAGATTGATTAAAAATGCCAAGTATAATCTACGATCTTGACGTGAGGTAATTTCATCGATCATTACAATTGGTATGTGGCCGTACAAGAGTAAATAGTTTTTGGCAGATCTGGTACAACTTAGATCTTTTGTATCCAAACGGATTCGAACGACGTTTTTGAACCAAAAACGGGCTCTGCGAGTGATACAATGGCTCACACTTTTCCAAATGGAAATTATAAAGATCTGCACATGAGATGAGAGAGCATAACTGGAAGAAAGAAATTTCTACTTTCAAAACATCTATTAAAAGATTTCAATCAAGGAAAGAATGCAATTCAAGACTGTTTACCTTTCTATATTTTGATATCGATATTGTTGATTCTGTCTGTTGGAAGGAAGGTTATAGGACACAATTTAGAATGATTTCTACGTACTTTTCTACTTGTATAACAAAGACTGAACAGACTTCACGACTTTTAAACTGATAAAAGAATTTTCTTTGCAATTGAGCTTTTATGCAAGCACTTTTAAGATCTACAAAATTTTTACTGAATTCAGTATTGGTTTACCAATTCAATAGGTACAAAAGTTTTTCCAGTAAATTAAATTCATCCAGTAATTTCCCAAGTCTGTCTCGTTGATACCTGAAAACCTGCCGCTTAAAAATCATCCATGTGAGGGAGGGTGAGGAAGCCTCTGCCGCAATGTCGGCAGTTTGATTTTTGGATTTTGGGTGAACGGGAAGGCCTTGAACAAGTCCAAATTTGCCCATCATCCATGCATTCTTGACTTGCGATGTAATTCACGTTACTTTTGAGTTCATTTGGTTCCTTGACAATAGTCCTGTAATAATTTCAAATTTCATTGTGCCACAGACTTCTTTCATGCAGTTTTCACTAAACAGCAGCGGGAAACTTTTGATAGATCGAGGGTTGTTGATAAAGGGTTGCTGAAAACCAAATATAATGAATTGGTATGCTACAGCGTTCTGTAGTACTGCTACATGATGTCCACATGTATATTTCCTTCGAAAAATGTAATTGAATGGTCGAAAATTTGAACATAAATATTGACTTTTTTATATCCATATAAATATTACTACAAATAAAATATTGACTTACTTAACTATTGGCCATAGACTTTGTCTGACGCAGGTCAAAATTGTAAAACTTTTATTAGGTCCTTTGAAAGCTAAATTTGAAATAAGTGTGGGCTGTTATGATTCAGTCTGGTCCTCATCACATTAGATCAGAAAATCAAAGCAAATGGTTGCCTTGATAAAAGCTATCTCTAAGGCAAAGATGGCTTTCTAACGGGTAAGAAATCTCATGCAATGCAACGAAAATTTAGAACGAACTTCGCCGGATATATGCAAGCAAAAGTGCAATTTGCAAGCGATTAATTTGATTCTTTTGACCATAATAGGACTCGATCCTACTTTTAACACAAAAGTGTAAAAATTGTTTGCTTCACAGATGTTTTTGCATCATGCACTAAAGTTACGGAATACGAGCGTCGACTTCAAAGTTTCAATGTGGTACACAACAAAGCAATATGGTGGAAGGCAAGTCACCAATAAATCATATTTTCCTAACTCAGAAAAAAGCCCTGCAAGATTGTCCAAAGTCAATACATTATGGCGGAGCCAAGTGCTGGAACGGCATTCCTGTGGATAGGCCCGTGGGAATGAAATTCATATTGGAGGGCTGGAACGAAGTGCGAGTGAAACAAAGAAAATGGGGGAGGGCCCGGGGGCTTGCCCCCGGAAAAATGTTTGGTGACCACTCCCTTTAGATCGTTGGAAAACGGCCCATTTTTGGATAATTTGCCATTGAAAGAAGCAACGGATCAAAACTGATGGCAGTCTTTCCAGGATAATTTTGAAAATTTTGAGTTGTATGACATCAAAAGATATTGCATGTTTAATATATTGTGGTAGCTTCCTCGAATATATACGAGTTTCAATCTTCATTCCCACGGCTTGGGCAATCACATATTTTCACTTACGAAATCAACAAGCTTAAGCAAATTATTGGGGGGCTGAAGCCCCTTAGCCCCCCCCCCACTTTCGACGGGCCTGCTGTGGATATCATTAACATTTTCTGTCTAAGTCTGCGAGCCTTCCCCTTTGAAAACATTACAAAGTTGATTGCAGAAAAGTGGATATCAAAAGGACACCATCTGTCAGTTGTTGTTCCTGTTGCCATAACCTCTATGAAGGAAGAAATCAATGTGTACGAGAAAATTTTGAAATAGGGGTGCCTCTCTTCTCGACTACTTTCACAATTGAGAAAGCTCCCCTTTAAGTAGCCCCTTTCATACGATTCATCTCGTTTGTGTGTTTGGTATATCGATGTATCATTTCAAGTATCAATGTATCAATTTTGCACAGCACTGTTTTACAGCCTCCTAATCTAGTTGTTGGTTGTTATAAACCATGAATAAATTTTTAGAAGAATAAATCAAAACATGAGATCTGAATGCAACTGAACACTGAAGAGAGATATACAGCACTAACCCCTTATTGAACTGAAATCAGGCTCAATAGACCTTTTAACTTCTTAAAAAGAGGTTTGGTTCAAGTGTCCAAATCTGGTAAATTTGTGACGGAAAACAAAAGCATGACCCCTGTTCTCGGTATAACGATGCTATCTGTGGCAAGAAGTTGCTTCGGAATTCAAAACAGTTTAACGTGCTTAAACAGTTAAACAGCATGTTAAACATTTTAATGAAACCTTTACATGCTCGCAGTTTTCAACTGTAACGGTTGCACCATGAAATTTGTTAACAACGAACTAGGGACACAAAAACAACGGGAAACAAGGATAGAAGGGAGACAAATACTTCCCATGCATAAAGTAAAACATTCCTAACTCGATATGAGAAAAGTTATCATTTATCAACTCTCTGAGAAGTATTCTGAAACCCGAAGCAACTTATTGTCACTGCTAGGATCGTCATACCGGGAACGGGGGTCATGTTTTTGTCTACTTTCACAAATTTACCGCATTTTGACGCTCGATCCAAACCTTTTTTTAAGAAGTAAAAAAGTAAATTCGAGAGAGACCATCAATCCTACTACCTGGTTTATCAAAGCAACTAGCTCAGCGAGGATCTTGATGCCAGTGATGCAATGTTCAATTGATCCTTGCAAAAACTGACCAATGTCATCT
This sequence comes from Aurelia sp. 4 Dawson et al 2005, assembly GCA_964019985.1. NCBI lineage: Eukaryota > Metazoa > Cnidaria > Scyphozoa > Semaeostomeae > Ulmaridae > Aurelia > Aurelia sp. 4 Dawson et al 2005. The sequence continues at coordinate 6,755,595 of OZ026503.1, read as the reverse complement.
GTTATGCTTCTGAAAACATGGTTCTCATCTTGTGTGTCAAACCATCCAAATTTCGTCAATTTTGCAAGAAGCTATGGAAATAATAGAATAGTACAGCAAGTTTTACATTACTGCAATTTCACGTTTTGCACCACAGAATGATTATTTCATATCATCTCATATCATCGTGACAAGATCATATTCGGGCCTGTTTACATGGGAATTTCCAGCTCGGGCTAACATTTCAGCCCGTTTACCCGAGGTGCAACTTCATCCCTCCTTTACGGTCAAATGCTTGTAAATTTCAGTTTGTCATTACATGGTAAATTTTTCCCCCAGGGCTGAGTTTCACCCCGGGCTGAAAATTCAGCTCACCTTGAGCTAGCCAAGATGAAACGTTAATCCCTTAATTAATATGCTAACCCCCATTGTTTTACTCGATAGGCGCCCATGTAATGGCAAATATTTTTTTCAGCGCGGGATGAAAAGTCAATGACGCATGCGCCTGTGTCTACTTTTGGCGCCAGACAGACTTTCAGCCGGGGCTGAAAACCCCATGTAATGGCAAAACATTTTCACCTCGGCTAGCAGGGCTTAAATTTCAGCCCGGGCTGAAAACTTCCATATAAACAGGCCCTTAGACAGAACAGTGCCATATCAGATGTCATAAAAGTCTCCCCCCCCCATATTTGATTGATTATACTGCTGTATTGAGCATGAATAGCAAAATGAATTTGAAATATTCAGTTTCACACTAAATTCTTGGTATGAATACCGTCACCTTGAAAACTAGGTTAATGTGCATATTTCCTGAGTCATGAGCTGATGAAGACAAGTTGACAAATTTTACAAAACTTGGAGATACCAACTGGATTTGGCTTTCAAGAGGATAAGAACAAAATTGAGCAGAGAATGGACCAAGATTTGCCACTTCATACAACATCTAATGAGAGCTCTTTCCTTGAGAACTCGTAGTTTGCTTGCAGTACGTAGGCCCACTGTTTTGGCCATTCTAAATCTGACTGTTGTGAGTTAATAATCCAAGACTCCTTGGCTAATAACAGCATGGAGTCGAAAGCTATAAAGTTAGAGTTTGAGACGTTGCAATACACCTTTCAACTAAGCCGCCTCGTTTTTAGGAATTTTTCAAAATTTCTTCAGCATGCGTCATATGAAGTTTCTGAACCCAGATTCACATTCAGCACCAAAATTTTAGTCGAACTGCAAATATTTGTTACCTTAGTGTTGGTGATTTGACTGTGAATAATGACTAAGGGTGAAAAACGGTCAGATCCCTTATAAATTCTCACATTTGTTATCACCATAAAATCGAAATCACAAACTCTAGGAATATAAAAGTTTGCGATATGATTAACTTAGGGTGCTGAATCCAAATCCGTGATCAGAAACTTCCTGTGAGAAAGTTTCAAACATTTGCCAAACGAGGCCGTTAATTGAACAAACTGCTCTACCCTACTGTGTATTTGTAAAAAATGAATTTTAAGATGTTTGGAGTGGATTTATTCAAGGAGAAGATTTACTAAATAATAGCACATAAGTGATGAAATACTGCCATTCTAGGTTATAAATAATGGTATGAAGAAAGGTAAAAAAATCAATTTGGAACTAGAATTCACCTGAAGTGATACATAACAAATGTATATAGCATTGAACTATTACACCATAAACATGATACCAAGAAATGCATGCTTAAATCTAATTAAAACTCACCAAGTTGTGGAATTCTAACACTACTATGGAGGTATATTCAAGAGGTGCTTATTGCTCAAAATTAGCTTGCAGGGGGACTTATTCAATGGTAGGGGCTTAATAAAGGACTTAGGGTGGTTGCACTTTGTTTCACTGTTCTACAAACTTGCATTAAATGGTCGGAAGAGGGCTTTTCACACACGTAGCCAAGTGTTGACACTGCCCAAATTAAGTGAATACATAAGACAACCTACTGATACCAGGTGATACTAAGAGGTCACTATCCTTCAGTGTTACCAAAACCATATCTTTCATACCTGAGCAAGAGCTTGAATTACAAAAGGTGCCAATTTTGGTCTTGTGATGAAGTAGTTTAGAATGTAATTTCCTAAAAAGATGATCAAAGGTACTCTTAATGAGACCTCTCTGGATCATGGAGTCTTGTCAAGTAAAGCAAAACATCCCCTTGGCAGTCATAAAACAGGGCTTTCACGTTCAGAAATTAAGGCACGCAACCAAAAACTGGCATGACCTGTGTGGGGTACGCGAAAGAAATATCAAACGGTAACAAAGGTATGTGTCATACTTCCCGAGACCCAGTGAATGATCCACGGACAGACGCAAATCAGCGGACAAAAGCTGCTTAAGAAGTCTGACATTTAAGAAAGCATGAATCTTGGAAGAAGATGGCCTGAAAATGAACCTGATTAAACTTGAGTGGAATGAGCAAACAACGTAACTTAACTGCATCCAACAAATAAAATCAGCATCACACTGTGATCCAGGCATGGAATTAATACCAAAAAATGAAAATTCGAGTATAAGCTATCTGATAATTTTATCATATGGAAGAGACACGATACTATTGAACAAAACAAACATTTTTCAAAGCGGAGTTGTGAGTCCAGAGTTATGATTTCTTGAAGTTGGCCTATGATGCCAAGTTTTGTTTACATTACCATTTCCGGCCTAATGTTTGTGGCATCGATGAAGACATACCAATTGAAATTATTATATATCCTCAACGAGAAGACCGATTTTCAAAAACTTTTTTACTTTACAGATACATATCTATTCTTTGCGAAAATGCAAGTTAAATCTTTAAAATCTCAAGCTAAAATAGACTTTTTTTCAAAACTGAGTGCAGCATTTTTAGGCTCAAAAACGGTGGAAAACATCAGAATTTCGTCTTTTATAGTGCAAACAAAAAATCTAACTAAATCTAACTCTTAGCAAAAAATACTACAATTAAATTTGATGTGTTGCGATCATCTTTGCCAAAGGATTCGTACAGATTTGTGCAGAAAATATTTTCAGGGCACTTTGAAGATTCTAGGCCCTATTCGGGTTTAATGTTGATTTCTTTACAAAAGTGACAATGTTAGGAATATCGATGCCATTTTTTATGAGAATGTTTTTTTACCAGTCCCAAAAACTTGAAAAATTACTTGGCATGGCATGATGAAAGCGCGAAAGCTACTTCTTTGCATCCATTTATCATCTAATCGCTTTTGGAAGTAGGGCTGACTTTTGATCGTGTGAAGGCTGCTTTCGGCCATAGGAACATCCAACTGTCACTTCACATCAATAGCCTTGATAGGAGAAAGTTTTCATTTGGCGTTGCAGATGGATCCATAATCTGAAATATCTCCTTTTTTATTCAGTAACTTTTCTTCATTTGCCGGGAGCTCTTTAAAGGAAAATTTCAGCCTCTGATTTTCTCCACGATTCACTTTGGAGTAAATCCATTGCGGGAGGAAAGACGAGCTCCTCGCAAGCTGAGGTGCAACTAAAGGAAATGAACAAGGGTTTCCCCTCCTAACTCTGACTGTCCCAAATTGTTTCACATGCCTCATGGAGCAGTGACATTTTAGAAACAATTTCCTTGGCAGTTTCCACCAAGAAGGAATAAAAGTATTCTAAGTATAGGTATATGCCAATAATAATTGAATCTGAAAAGAAGAAATGTCGTACAAGATGATGGTGGAGGCATGTATTTCAGAAAGCTGGGACATGTCAGAGTTTCCAAAGCTTGCATATTTGTTCTATTCCTGTAAGTAGACTAGCAGCCCTTGCGTACATTGGAAACCTCTCACAGAGCTCTCACAGAGTCAGTAACTGTTGTGTTGGAACTTGTTGGTGAAATATAGGGTGAATTGGGGTAAATTTGCACAGGCCAAGGAACAAAATTGGTTGGTACTGGATTTCCTTGCACTCCTAAGTCGCTGTAGAATCATGTGAGAGTCATTGTCCACCTCGGTAGCTTTTAAAAGCCTTTTTGAGACCACACTGCATGGGTTCCTTGGAACGAGGTCTTGGCAGACAAACTTCATCTATTAAAGGGCGACAAATATTGACACTGACAACCAGAGAGACCGAAGTTTTAATTACTGGAAGCTCAAATGCGATCAGAATATAGTTAAAAGTAGTTGAGGTAAACATTTGTCGTATTGGAAACTGTCCTGTTATGCTGAGAAACAATTCTTGCTGGAAAACCAGCGTTAAATCTTGATAAACTCGAATAGTGCCTAGAATCTTCAAAGTGCCCTGAAAATTTTTTCTGCACGAATCTGTACGAATCCTTTGGCAAAAATGTTCCTGACACATCAAATTTAATTGCAGCATTTTTTGCTAAGAGTTGGATTCAGTTAGATTTTTTGTTTTTACCATAAAAGATTAAATTCTGATGTTTTCCACTGTTATTGGGCCTAAAAATGCCGTAATCAATTTGGAAAAAAGTCTACTTTAGCTTGAGATTTTAAACATTTAACTTGCATTTTCGCAACGAGTAGATACGTATCTGTAAAATAAAATTTTTTTTGAAAATCGGCCTTCTCGTTGAGGATACATAGTAATTTAAATTGGTATGTTTTCATCGATGCAATAAACATTAGGCCGGAAATGGTAATGTAAACAAAACTTGGCATCATAGGCAAACATTAAAAAATCATAACTCTGGACTCACAGCTCCGATTTGAAAAATGTTTGTTTTGTTCTATAGTATGGTTCTCTTCCATATGATAAAATTAAGCATAAAATTATAGCTTATAACTGAAATTTTCATTTTTTTGGTATTAATTCCATGATTTCTAATGAGCTGGATCACAGGGCATCAGGGAGTTACAAGGTATGCTTTAAAACAAAAATCAATTTGTCTACAAAGCCTTCCGGTGTGAACTCCCCAATGGGACATCCCTCTCTTCAAGGGAAATATTTTATTACTGGGCACGTGATCAATCATTCCCAAGTGAACGTTTGGGCACGTGCCTGCATGCGTGCGAGCTATCGCACGCCCCCCACTGAAAGCCCTGTAAAATGTCAGTGTGCCAGGATGTCAAAATCTTACATGTTCCAACAATGATGATCCCATTACAACAAAGAAACAATATCTGCATGGTACAGTGTCTCAGAGCTGAGCTTTCATTACCAAATATGTCAAATGCAAAACTTTCAAAAGGCAATAATATCAGTCACTTAAAAGATCCAAAATCTTTAATGTATGAATAATTTCATACATACTATGAAAATTCTTTGTAGTGTTGTATAGTAGGAAAGGATCACAGGAAAAACATTTTGATTTTTTGAAAACACAATGACTTGCCTATACTGTAGAACATAACTGTGCTGAGACGGTGAAAGGTATTGGATGAAAAACACTACACAGTTTTCATTTACATTCATATTCTAGCTATCATTGCCATCATCCTTCAATGATATTTGTGGGTTCATTATCATTAGTCCACAATTCAAGGCCCGCTACTATATAATCATCCAATAGACATTTCTCAAAGTCAATCCTGAACTCAAAATGAAGCATCACATAAACTTTTA
>OZ026503.1:6538726-6749875 GCA_964019985.1 Aurelia sp. 4 Dawson et al 2005 | reverse complement strand
CTTGAAGGTAATGCCAGTAGGTATGAACAATTTCTCGTAGCAAACAAGCACCGATACATGTAAGCGAATTCGGCCTAGGGGCCTGGGCCTGAAAATATTTATCCTGGGTACCAGGCTCTTTTTAAAAAATCTTGAAGAGAGTCTGGTACCCATGCTGGAGGACATTTGGCTTCTAGGATGTTACATTACAGTTACACTTTTCTATTCATGTTCTGTTTCAGCTTTGTAAAACTTCGGATTGTTGTCTGGAAACAAACTTCAATCGTAATCGCACATTTAATGAGTGTGGTCAGCGATATTTACTCTAAAAATATTCTTTATTTTTCAGAGAAACCGAACGACAACGCAAAGTATCTACAAACCAGTACTTCGTGATCGGCAACGAACAAAATTCTTTTCATTCCACTCCAGAATGGCGGCTATAACTGAGATTGGTACCAGCGGCGGCAGGAACAACAAACCTCGGGGAATCCCCCAATTCCTTTGGAGCCCTGTATACGTAGAAACTCATACCAATTCTCGCAATGAATCACAAATGGTTCTAAAATTCACAGACCCACAGCCCGGTGGCATGAAGATTGGCCAAGCCGTTAAAATTCTCCGAGACATTCAAAGCAACACAGGACTGGTGGCAGAAATTGATGACTACTGTAGGCAACGATCTTGGTATGAATACCGTCACCTTGAAAACTAGGTTAATGTGCATATTTCCTGAGTCATGAGCTGATGAAGACAAGTTGACAAATTTTACAAAACTTGGAGATACCAACTGGATTTGGCTTTCAAGAGGATAAGAACAAAATTGAGCAGAGAATGGACCAAGATTTGCCACTTCATACAACATCTAATGAGAGCTCTTTCCTTGAGAACTCGTAGTTTGCTTGCAGTACGTAGGCCCACTGTTTTGGCCATTCTAAATCTGACTGTTGTGAGTTAATAATCCAAGACTCCTTGGCTAATAACAGCATGGAGTCGAAAGCTATAAAGTTAGAGTTTGAGACGTTGCAATACACCTTTCAACTAAGCCGCCTCGTTTTTAGGAATTTTTCAAAATTTCTTCAGCATGCGTCATATGAAGTTTCTGAACCCAGATTCACATTCAGCACCAAAATTTTAGTCGAACTGCAAATATTTGTTACCTTAGTGTTGGTGATTTGACTGTGAATAATGACTAAGGGTGAAAAACGGTCAGATCCCTTATAAATTCTCACATTTGTTATCACCATAAAATCGAAATCACAAACTCTAGGAATATAAAAGTTTGCGATATGATTAACTTAGGGTGCTGAATCCAAATCCGTGATCAGAAACTTCCTGTGAGAAAGTTTCAAACATTTGCCAAACGAGGCCGTTAATTGAACAAACTGCTCTACCCTACTGTGTATTTGTAAAAAATGAATTTTAAGATGTTTGGAGTGGATTTATTCAAGGAGAAGATTTACTAAATAATAGCACATAAGTGATGAAATACTGCCATTCTAGGTTATAAATAATGGTATGAAGAAAGGTAAAAAAATCAATTTGGAACTAGAATTCACCTGAAGTGATACATAACAAATGTATATAGCATTGAACTATTACACCATAAACATGATACCAAGAAATGCATGCTTAAATCTAATTAAAACTCACCAAGTTGTGGAATTCTAACACTACTATGGAGGTATATTCAAGAGGTGCTTATTGCTCAAAATTAGCTTGCAGGGGGACTTATTCAATGGTAGGGGCTTAATAAAGGACTTAGGGTGGTTGCACTTTGTTTCACTGTTCTACAAACTTGCATTAAATGGTCGGAAGAGGGCTTTTCACACACGTAGCCAAGTGTTGACACTGCCCAAATTAAGTGAATACATAAGACAACCTACTGATACCAGGTGATACTAAGAGGTCACTATCCTTCAGTGTTACCAAAACCATATCTTTCATACCTGAGCAAGAGCTTGAATTACAAAAGGTGCCAATTTTGGTCTTGTGATGAAGTAGTTTAGAATGTAATTTCCTAAAAAGATGATCAAAGGTACTCTTAATGAGACCTCTCTGGATCATGGAGTCTTGTCAAGTAAAGCAAAACATCCCCTTGGCAGTCATAAAACAGGGCTTTCACGTTCAGAAATTAAGGCACGCAACCAAAAACTGGCATGACCTGTGTGGGGTACGCGAAAGAAATATCAAACGGTAACAAAGGTATGTGTCATACTTCCCGAGACCCAGTGAATGATCCACGGACAGACGCAAATCAGCGGACAAAAGCTGCTTAAGAAGTCTGACATTTAAGAAAGCATGAATCTTGGAAGAAGATGGCCTGAAAATGAACCTGATTAAACTTGAGTGGAATGAGCAAACAACGTAACTTAACTGCATCCAACAAATAAAATCAGCATCACACTGTGATCCAGGCATGGAATTAATACCAAAAAATGAAAATTCGAGTATAAGCTATCTGATAATTTTATCATATGGAAGAGACACGATACTATTGAACAAAACAAACATTTTTCAAAGCGGAGTTGTGAGTCCAGAGTTATGATTTCTTGAAGTTGGCCTATGATGCCAAGTTTTGTTTACATTACCATTTCCGGCCTAATGTTTGTGGCATCGATGAAGACATACCAATTGAAATTATTATATATCCTCAACGAGAAGACCGATTTTCAAAAACTTTTTTACTTTACAGATACATATCTATTCTTTGCGAAAATGCAAGTTAAATCTTTAAAATCTCAAGCTAAAATAGACTTTTTTTCAAAACTGAGTGCAGCATTTTTAGGCTCAAAAACGGTGGAAAACATCAGAATTTCGTCTTTTATAGTGCAAACAAAAAATCTAACTAAATCTAACTCTTAGCAAAAAATACTACAATTAAATTTGATGTGTTGCGATCATCTTTGCCAAAGGATTCGTACAGATTTGTGCAGAAAATATTTTCAGGGCACTTTGAAGATTCTAGGCCCTATTCGGGTTTAATGTTGATTTCTTTACAAAAGTGACAATGTTAGGAATATCGATGCCATTTTTTATGAGAATGTTTTTTTACCAGTCCCAAAAACTTGAAAAATTACTTGGCATGGCATGATGAAAGCGCGAAAGCTACTTCTTTGCATCCATTTATCATCTAATCGCTTTTGGAAGTAGGGCTGACTTTTGATCGTGTGAAGGCTGCTTTCGGCCATAGGAACATCCAACTGTCACTTCACATCAATAGCCTTGATAGGAGAAAGTTTTCATTTGGCGTTGCAGATGGATCCATAATCTGAAATATCTCCTTTTTTATTCAGTAACTTTTCTTCATTTGCCGGGAGCTCTTTAAAGGAAAATTTCAGCCTCTGATTTTCTCCACGATTCACTTTGGAGTAAATCCATTGCGGGAGGAAAGACGAGCTCCTCGCAAGCTGAGGTGCAACTAAAGGAAATGAACAAGGGTTTCCCCTCCTAACTCTGACTGTCCCAAATTGTTTCACATGCCTCATGGAGCAGTGACATTTTAGAAACAATTTCCTTGGCAGTTTCCACCAAGAAGGAATAAAAGTATTCTAAGTATAGGTATATGCCAATAATAATTGAATCTGAAAAGAAGAAATGTCGTACAAGATGATGGTGGAGGCATGTATTTCAGAAAGCTGGGACATGTCAGAGTTTCCAAAGCTTGCATATTTGTTCTATTCCTGTAAGTAGACTAGCAGCCCTTGCGTACATTGGAAACCTCTCACAGAGCTCTCACAGAGTCAGTAACTGTTGTGTTGGAACTTGTTGGTGAAATATAGGGTGAATTGGGGTAAATTTGCACAGGCCAAGGAACAAAATTGGTTGGTACTGGATTTCCTTGCACTCCTAAGTCGCTGTAGAATCATGTGAGAGTCATTGTCCACCTCGGTAGCTTTTAAAAGCCTTTTTGAGACCACACTGCATGGGTTCCTTGGAACGAGGTCTTGGCAGACAAACTTCATCTATTAAAGGGCGACAAATATTGACACTGACAACCAGAGAGACCGAAGTTTTAATTACTGGAAGCTCAAATGCGATCAGAATATAGTTAAAAGTAGTTGAGGTAAACATTTGTCGTATTGGAAACTGTCCTGTTATGCTGAGAAACAATTCTTGCTGGAAAACCAGCGTTAAATCTTGATAAACTCGAATAGTGCCTAGAATCTTCAAAGTGCCCTGAAAATTTTTTCTGCACGAATCTGTACGAATCCTTTGGCAAAAATGTTCCTGACACATCAAATTTAATTGCAGCATTTTTTGCTAAGAGTTGGATTCAGTTAGATTTTTTGTTTTTACCATAAAAGATTAAATTCTGATGTTTTCCACTGTTATTGGGCCTAAAAATGCCGTAATCAATTTGGAAAAAAGTCTACTTTAGCTTGAGATTTTAAACATTTAACTTGCATTTTCGCAACGAGTAGATACGTATCTGTAAAATAAAATTTTTTTTGAAAATCGGCCTTCTCGTTGAGGATACATAGTAATTTAAATTGGTATGTTTTCATCGATGCAATAAACATTAGGCCGGAAATGGTAATGTAAACAAAACTTGGCATCATAGGCAAACATTAAAAAATCATAACTCTGGACTCACAGCTCCGATTTGAAAAATGTTTGTTTTGTTCTATAGTATGGTTCTCTTCCATATGATAAAATTAAGCATAAAATTATAGCTTATAACTGAAATTTTCATTTTTTTGGTATTAATTCCATGATTTCTAATGAGCTGGATCACAGGGCATCAGGGAGTTACAAGGTATGCTTTAAAACAAAAATCAATTTGTCTACAAAGCCTTCCGGTGTGAACTCCCCAATGGGACATCCCTCTCTTCAAGGGAAATATTTTATTACTGGGCACGTGATCAATCATTCCCAAGTGAACGTTTGGGCACGTGCCTGCATGCGTGCGAGCTATCGCACGCCCCCCACTGAAAGCCCTGTAAAATGTCAGTGTGCCAGGATGTCAAAATCTTACATGTTCCAACAATGATGATCCCATTACAACAAAGAAACAATATCTGCATGGTACAGTGTCTCAGAGCTGAGCTTTCATTACCAAATATGTCAAATGCAAAACTTTCAAAAGGCAATAATATCAGTCACTTAAAAGATCCAAAATCTTTAATGTATGAATAATTTCATACATACTATGAAAATTCTTTGTAGTGTTGTATAGTAGGAAAGGATCACAGGAAAAACATTTTGATTTTTTGAAAACACAATGACTTGCCTATACTGTAGAACATAACTGTGCTGAGACGGTGAAAGGTATTGGATGAAAAACACTACACAGTTTTCATTTACATTCATATTCTAGCTATCATTGCCATCATCCTTCAATGATATTTGTGGGTTCATTATCATTAGTCCACAATTCAAGGCCCGCTACTATATAATCATCCAATAGACATTTCTCAAAGTCAATCCTGAACTCAAAATGAAGCATCACATAAACTTTTATCAAATAAACTGTGAATAAATAATTTTGTAGCTTCCTAGTATAATTTCTCTAAGGGGAATAAGATTCTGTGAAAAAATGTGAAAATCTGCTTTTCTTAAAAGTCATTTTCCGGACTTTTTTTCTAGAAAGAATGCACATAACAAGTGTAATATTACTTTGAAGTAGAAAACAACACAACTTACTGATGTTGATCCTTTCTGTAATTGGCAGGACAGCTGGCCCCTTTATGACAAGCTTTGATAAGGTTGATGCAGCAAGAAGTTGAGAATATGATGACTGGAAAGAGAAAGGGCAGGCAGCAAATTATGGATACTGAAGAAGTGTTGACAAAGCTCATTAACCCAAACACAAAACTGTTCTGGCTGCAGAGTGTATAGCCTGTGTGCAGACTTTAATGTAAATAAGTAAAGTTTGCATAAGATAAAAGATTAAAAATTGGCTGAAAAAAGTATGACACACCATTCATGACAGTATAATTTTGGGTTTGTCAACAATCATACCAACCCCATCAAAGACTTGCTTCTTGAGTGTCATCAATGTTCAAACTTCCTGGTCAACAAGTGCATTGTTTTTCCATTACAATTACTGTATAAATCATTTCTTAATATCACTTTCAAAGTTTCCTTGTCTTAATTACAGAATAAGCAGAAGAACAGTTGAAGACTTGCTATTTTAGCTTTTATCTTCCTACAGACACACAACTGCACCAACTAAAACGATGTTACTTATACTGTATTAGACCTGCCTACTTATTATTCCTAGCAAATCCCCTATGATGCGTTCTGCAAAAACTACTGCATACAGAAGAAAGCACACGAGTGCAGCTTCTAGACAGTTACTGACCCATTATCAGAAACTTTAATTCATTCATAAGTAATTTAACATTTGGACTGACAGAGTGCATCCCTTTGTCAGGCACTTTTCAGAAAATGAAGATTTTCAGAGAGGTCAAAAAAGTTGTGGAAGGGAACTCATCTTGAATAGACTTCTCAAAGCCTACTAAAAGCTTCACAGTGAGTTTGGCATCATCCATTTCCTTGTTGTCATGCTGGAACCACAGAAATAAGGACAGGTCTGCATTGCTAAAATTAGGCCATAGCGCCCAAGGTCAGACCATGGCAGAAACATGATTATCTTAGCCCATTGAAACTTTCCAAGACCATCAGTTCACCACAGTATTTTTTCCTTTACCAGAAGACCTTTATCAGTGAGCATGTGGCCGAGTGATTAAGGCGTCTGACTCGTAAGCCAAAGGTCAGAACGGCCATAGGTTCAAATCCCACGCTGGACAGTTTGGTCGCTGTTCGTAACACTAGCCCGGTTCGACCAGAGCCATGTGAGGGAAATCTGGTAGCTGTGGCGGATAGCTGCGGCGGACTGATGGTAAAACATCCATGGCCCCTGCTGGAAATAAGTCTCTCAGACTTTCGTGGGCTAGCCACGTTAAATATAAATACTGTACCTACCTACAGTACCTACCTAAGACCAGAAAGCTACAGTATATACAGTATTAAAAAGTCTAATTTCATTGAAAATGATTCAAATTATTGTTGATTCCATTCACTCTTTAAGTCTCGTTGTTGACCTCTCAGTCACCTCCAACCACAACATGTGTAAAAAGGCCACAGAACTAAAGGGTTGAATGCAATTGACACACATGGGGACATTATGTCAGTTACAGTGCTGTTCCAAAATGAGCCATAGGTATGAAAATTTGTGTGTGACTCTTCAAATTTCTTTGGATATGAAAGCAGAAAAGCTGCAGGAAACACTCCTGAAGCCTATTCTGTCTTAAGTGGAGGACATACTGAGAAACAGCACAAAATAGACAGAGTGTAAGGAAACGTCAAAAGGAAAGTAATGCACCTTTGTTACAGGAAGGTTAACTTCAAAGCTTTATTGTGACACTTCTTGACAATACAAAATAGCAAAAGTGAAGAATTATCAAGGAGATGACATCAGCAAACAACTTCTGAGCACTTTTTGAAAAAAAAATAGGTCCCATCTCCCTTTGATTTTAAAGTTCATGCACGGACACAGAATCTACATTTGTCTGACCAGGGTAATGACTTTAGATTTTTCTGGTATTGTACATCATATGTGGTTTGAAATTTAGCTAAACAGTAAGTTGAGCCTACTGCATTTTATAAAGTGTTTCAATGAATACTTACAGCTGCTCTTTCCAGTAAAAACTGACACTTTCTGAGGCAATCAGGTGAATTGGAAAACAAGATCAATGCTTTCTCTGCAGTGCCTCTTATTGATGGATCTGGTGACTCATACAGTTGTTTGCAGTAGATCTCAAGTTGCGATAATTCCTAATGACAAAATAGAAAAGTTTGATCAAATAAAATTCTGCAGAAGCTTTTGAAAAGTCATCCATGTGGAGCAGAAATTGAAAATGCTCTCAAAAAAAGAAACTTGTTGAAATTTCTTGTCTGAAATTGGTCAGAACAAGTTTTATGACTGGACAAAAGTAAACACTAAATACAGTAGAAACATTATCAATGATTACATATGATCTGAAAACTGCACACAATAACTTGATTTTTATTAAAGTATTCACAAGAGTTATACTGTATAATCATATTATTCAAATAAAGCACATTCAACTTAACCTGGTTTCTAAAGAATCCTTGAGGTGAATATTTTGAAGTCTAAGAATTTTTGTGTAAAAAACATTTAGTGTTTAAGTGACTCAAGGATTCTTACCAAAATGTGAAGAATTATTAGGACTTCCTGTCATCTTTTCCCCGTTTTCATTCAGGAAGATAGAAGGGGGCATTTCTTGAGTTTCTGAGCGAACTTGCTAGTTTTTCTCATAGAAGCACCTTCCACCCTCAAATTTTGTCTCATTTTAGTTAGTTCTATTCATTGCTTCCAGTAATCCTTAGTATTGACATCAAGTTACTGTAAATGGTAATGATAGCAAGGCATACAGTATACTGTTTAAAGTGATCTTAATTGGAAGAAATTAGCCAAATTCACAAAATTTACTGATAATTATGCTGAAATGAAAGGTTCAAAGCATTTAAGTGTAAAAATTCTCTTTGCAAAACTTTTGCTTTAAATATACATTGTTGCATGTTTGATTTCAGAGGCAAGAATAACTTTATCACTAGCATTCTTCGCTTCGCTTCTTTTGAAAGCCTACATTCAATGCCAATTCCTTGCTTGCCTGTATTTCCTTGTCTTGGAAATTTCTTGTCAATCACTGCTACTGGGCAGGGGCGGATCCAGTCAAAAGTTGAAGGGGGGCAATTTGCAGAGTGGGCGCCAAAAATAGAGGAAAAAGTGGGTGTGCCGAAGGCGTGCATAAATTTTTGGGCCCTTATGCAGGAAAAATTCTCTGGTTTTCCAATTGAATAACGCCTTAGCTCATATGTTTCCCACATTCAGAACGAAACACAAAAAGAGAGTGCATTTGGGTCAGGATAAAGGGCGCCCTTCTTGCTGAAAATGGGGTGCCAAGCTAAGTTTTCACCATGAAGGGGGGGGCAGTTGCCCCAACTGCACCACTTAAATCCATCACTACTGCTACTGGGATTCAGCTGTTAAAGAAACATCCCAGAATGCAAATGAGAAAATTCAAATCAAAAAATTACTGTCCACAGATTTGATGATCATCAGGATACTGACAAGATTTTACTTCTCATTCAAATTGGAGCAGAAAAGCAAGGGGGTAACTGGTAAGCAGTTCAGCCTTCTCTTTCCCCAAATTGGAAATGTTGTCCAATTGGGCAAAACTATTCCAATTCATTGAAATCTGAATAACTGGGCAATATTTCCTATTTGGGAAAGAGCACCGAAAAGCTTCCCTCAAAATCCTGAAGTAGGGAGGATTACAACTCTTCAAAAAAATAATGCACTTTATTTTTATGATTTTCTATTGATGACTGGAAGGAACAGACATGATGCTTGATTGTTGTCTTTCTCTAATAACGAATAATTTATACAGAAGAACCACTTGGTAGCCCTGATCTTTACTAGTAACTGCGGTCAATGCTTTCGCAAGAGGCATCTGGGTCACATGCGCTTTGGGGGGGCCTAAATTTTAGTTCTCTTTTGCATGGTCAAAAACTGGACATGAATTTGACGCGCATACCTGTTTAGCAAAATATACTATTTAGGAAAATTTGCTTTAATCAAAGACTGCATTCCAAGTTTCCAATCGAAGTAGGCATTCTGTGCTTAATCTCAAATAAATATCCAAAAATGATTACCTGATCATCCATTTTTTCCTCCTTTCGCACTGGTGACAGCACAGCCTCCTTTTCATTTCATCTTGCGCGCCATTCTGTGAGCCTCGGTTTCATTTTCCACCGCAGTTACTTCCCCGCAGCAACGTTTACACCAAGTTGGCATGGCGGCAAAATCTCCTGCAGCTCTTGGAAGTTTTGTTTTGGTGCTAGAAACCTCTGCTTTGGCTAGAATTTATTCAATAAATGCTGTGTAAATGATCTAAGATGTTTAGTGACGAGATACAAGAAGTCATAACGCTTCCATCTTCGTGGAGAGTTGAAAGGTTTGTAGTTATGCCTTTATTTTTTTGTGGCCTAGCATGCTACCCTCTAGCCTTCTAGCCTGAACTCATCTCGTCTCCCCGCACTTGAAAAGCACTCGAGGGCGTAAATTAGCTCGAAAATCTCCCAGATATTGAAACATCAAGAATCAAACATCAAACATCAGATTATCTGGGATAATCTGAAAAGTGCCCAGTATTTCAAAAGTCTGCCGTGCTTTCCCGAAAATAGATAAGAACACTGATATCAATGTTCATATTGACAGATAGATATTATTGCTCGGCTAGTTTGCACTTTAGCGGACACGCTTTCAACATTTCCTCGTGTCTGAATGTTGAACCGAACGTGAATGTTAACCGCATCAGTACTGAGATTAAAGCATACCCAAACTGTATTTGCGGGGGTTTGGGAGCGGCAGCCCCCAAAACTTTGGAACCAAATGAATACATAGATTGCCGGTCCTTGCAGCAGATTTAGGCCACATTTAGGTCATTTTGACGTTCTGCAGTAAGTGCGAATCATTCGAATCACGGTTAGATTTAGCATTATCCAATTAGATGGTAGGATTTTAATCACTATTGTTAAGGAAGCCAATCAGCATGTAATACTAACAATATAATTCAGTTCAACCTCTGTTTTCCTTGAAAGCTGTGTCCGCCAAAGTGCATTTGTCCCTTATTGCTCTAATAAAGCAATAGTAACAATTGAGCAGTGTGACTGCTAGCTGTGCCTAGAGCCTACCTTAGAGATTTTTTCACCAGGAGAAATGCTGCTGCCCGGTTTAACCTCATGTATGTGTACATGGTGATCAAGAATGCGAGAATAAAGCAAGAAAATCCAAAATATTGCAAACAAACAAATTTAATCAACACATCAACATGATATATCATCTTAAAGAGGATATCTTAACAAACAAAGCAAAGTGCAGAGTATTTTTGTGTGACTTCTCTTTGTTCAAAGATATTTGATTTGCTTGCAAAGTTGGATGAAATTGACATTATTTACTTTTCATGTATTTTTTGGTAGATTCCTACAGCATGCTTATAACAACAGCAAATTCATTTGCTAATATATCTCTTCCTTGGGTTTCCGATTTTAGCTCTGTTTGTTTAAGAAGTTTGTCATGCAGCTTGGTGAATTCAATGTAATGTTGAATGCAGGAAAAAAGTACTGTAGATCCTAAACTCCTCAATCAACATTCAAAAAGTTAAGGGAAGTAACTCAAAAAGTTTTTGATTGAGAAAGTTATGTTTGGTACTGTGGTTTGGTAATAGTGTTGCTAACGTTTGCCATATTGTCCACTGACATACTTTACCCAAGCTTACCCATTTACCCCCATGGAACCTAGCTATGTTCCTCTTCTTGGAATTAACAACCATTTTCAGGCCCGTTGGAATGAAATTCATATTTGGGGGGGGGGCTGAAACGAGGCGCGATTGAAGTGAGCAAGAAGGGGGTCCAGGGACTTTCCCCCAGGAAAATTTTTCATGACCATGCCCTTCAGATCGTTGGAAAATGCCCCGTATTTGGAAAATGTGCTATTAACGGAAGCAAAGGACCACAACTAATGAGAGTCTTTCCGTGAAATTTTGACTTGGTATGACATCAAAAGATATTGCATTTTTGATAGATCTTGGTAGCTTCCTCGAATGCATACAAGTTTTAATCTTCATTCCTACAACCTTGGCTTTTGCAACTTTTATCACTTACAAAATCAACAAACTTCAGCAAATCATTGGGTGGCTGAAGCCCTCCAGCTTCCTTGCTTCTGACAGGCCTGATTTTGCAACTTGATGTGCAATGTTTCTGATCACAAGATTCCATAAAAGAGCTTGGCTGGACCACACAAAATTCCTTACTTTGCCTCTTTAGGCCACCACTTTATTTATTGTAACTTAAGGAAACCTTTATTGAATGACCAGCTAACCAGGCTGGAAGGTTTCACTTCTGTGCAGTTGTGACAGTGCTTTGTGCATTGGTGTTGGCTGTGCATTAGCTGCTAAACTAAGATGCCATTATTTTTCTAGTATTGCTTGCAGCTCTAATTGTACCACAAAATTTAACATAGGCAATTACAGTCAACTTGTGTTTACAAATAAGCAAACCCTCCATTCTGGCAAGCAAGGACTTCATAACTTCACTTGTTGTTTGCTGATTTGCCTACCATGCATCATGTGTCACCTCCAACAGCATGGAGTCAATTTGGGAGGGTTTTGAAATACAGTAAGTTTAAGCAATACTGAGATGGGCATAGTTATTCATCTGCAGGTATGTGAATGATGCATCCTGTCAAACAAGGGATCTGAAATATATTGAAGTTTCAACTCAGAGCAGTTACAAATCAGAAATTGAGGTAAATATAACATACCTTTGAAGCTTGTGCCATGCAATGAATTTCTGCTTGTTGCTTGCTGTAGTTAAATTGAAGTTTTCTAAATTCTTTATCCAGTTGAACTGCTACTTGACAAGTAGACCTTCTAGTTATCCTACAAAAGAGTCAAGATTGAATGATATCTGTATACATTTTTATGCACAAGGTTTGATTGGGTGGTGTTAAAGCTTCTATCAGTATTGTGCACAATTGAAAATTCTGCAGAATGCAGTGAAATATCATTTGACCCACATTCTTTTCTAGAATAGCTAAAAGGTTTATCAACACTCCACCAGTATGCTAACTTTACAAAGTGAATGTGAATGGTGTCCTTTCCACCCAATAGATTCACACGTTTTAACCATTACTGTCAGTTCCTCAAAACTTTTGAATTTTGAGTTTATGAGTTTCTTTTGAGTTTCTTGCAAATTTTTATGAGTTCCACTTTCCTTTACACCCATGAATATGTCAAAACAAAGTGTTTAAATCTTTTCCAATGTTTAGACAATTACTCCAAGTACTTTTTGAGTATGCAACACAAGAAATGAGTGAAAATATTCAAGGATTTCCTTTATTAGAATAAGTACACTTTAATTTCTGAAGTGAAATTTTCCTAGTACTGGAGTGTTTCATTTTGATTTTAATGATCTGAGAGCTGAGTTTCTTATAAGCAGGTTTCTTGTTAAAAAATACAGTATATGCTACCTGTATTATTTGGTTTCAAAACAATTATTAGTTATCAGTTAAATATTCCCTACCTATTGAATTGTTTGTAAGTTTCAGATATTGTTAATAAATGTATATTAGATTCCTAGCACTGGCACACTTGCAGATTTGCACTCTCCACTTTCTGATCACTTCACTTTCTAGCAAAATGATGTGAATAGGCTTGGTGCTAGTCTTTAGTTTTCTAACTGGATTGAGTTTCAAAATGAGGCGACTGAAAGAAACAAGTACTTTAACCATCATTTTGATTTTCAATAGTCTTACAACTTAAACCTATCCTTAAGATTTAGCTATGTGATTTATACTTGGTGAAGACTTTTAAGTTCTCTAATTTGATGAAATCTCAATGAAATCTCAATTTTAGATTCAAACAGAAGAAGATGAAAGGAGTGATCAAAAAAGTTTGAAAGCAGTTGAGGATAATTCACAGGTATTTGAGGTCATTGCTGTGCTAGTCTTATTTGCTGTACCTTATAATGCTTCCCAGGGAAAATTTTTGGATTCCCTGGAGGCCAATACAATTCATTGACCAATTTCACCTGGCAGAAAATTTAACCATTGACTGATCTTTAATTGATCACCAATATATAGTTTAACGCTTTTTATTCTTTTTTTCTGCCTTGCATCCAAAGATAGCTTTAAGGACACTGAGAAGCTAAACTTATTGAAGTAGTTTCAGGGTATGAAAAAATATTTCCCTTCATGCGACTGGACACAACTCACACCTAAATTTCCTGCTTGAAGAACCTGGAATTATGCTCCTACTATGGAAATCTGTCTTCACCTCACACTCATTACTTTTCATAACATAACAAATAATACATTTAGATGCAGAGCTGCTGATATTTGTTGGAATAAAATTACTGATATATTGCATTTATAGCTTTTAAACACCCCATGCATCTATGAGATGCCAAATATTGGGTGCAGATGAAGTCCTAACTCGATACAAGAAAAATGTGAGTTGGGCATGAACGCAACAAGGACTCTCAAGTTTTTTACTGATCAACAGTAATCACTTGTTTCATTTTAGAAAATAAATTTAACTGAAAATACAATTAGATACGTATATGGTACCGTTGCTTGACATTGACTGATTACGATTCATCGTAAATTTCGCTAATTTTTTCTATATTTTTTGTATTAACCTTTCCGCTCAACCTATGACTAATAAAAAAACCCATTTGAAAACAAGGGCAAAACCAAACGAGAGTTCAACCACTGAAAATTCTCAGTTCCTGGATGCTCGATTGATTGATCGTGCCGTAATGGAGACTTCAAGCTGTGGAGGTCATGTGATCATGCGCGCTCTTCATTTTCTAATTTTAAGGCGTGAGTTGAGTGAAACTTACTGTCTTTACCTGTCGCAACGATTTTTGCCATAGTGGCTTCATCATAATAGTGTCCAACCATGAACATTTATCTAAACTTTAAGATTTGCATGGGATCCGATCCAAGTTAGGAAAAGGCAACAATTGCTACCTTCTGGTAAGCGTCTCTTCGCCAAATTCAAAATCACTGATCTTGGCTTAGCATGCTTCGGTCTCCACACTGTTTCTGTCAATTTCCGATTACCTTGCTTGATGATAAATCAAAATTTACCGAGTGTTTGTTTACAAAAGAAAACATTCTTTTCAAGCTAAATCAAGTTTACAGTTGAGTCCATATAAATATAAATTGAGTCCATATAGACAGTTGAGCGCTAACGCTGTCCTGAATTTTTGCTGAAAAACCGCTGACGGCCTTTTGCTATCGCACAATAGTGCTAAAGTCATTGGCGGTGGTGACCAAAGACTTCTTAATCCTTGCATTATCCTCAGGAATTTCTTTGGTTTAATTTCAACAGGGATTAAATGTCAACTTTTGTTTCATGATTGAAAAGAAGTTGATATTGGCCACGAGAACGCTATTTATACGGACTCAATGCCTTTAACTTTACAATTTTACGATTTTTTAAAAGAGCTTTGTAATCTACATTTTTGAACTTTTGAAGCAAGGACAAATGGATTGGCACCTCGCTTTGCGGGAAGAAACTTTTTGTTCCATCCTCTTCGGTAGCCGTTGAGTCCACTTTGAGCAAGAATTTACTACAGTTAGCACCGAATTTCAAATTCAAATGCCTTTACTATCTATTAAGAAACTTTTCAAGAAATTTTGTTTCCCACGTCGATAACGTGTGGGTTTCCTTTTAATGTTTTGTTGAGGCAAAGTGCTTACCGTAAGCTCCTTTGTTTTGCTCAGGCCAAAAAATCCTGTTCAACGACTTAAGGTGGATGTTGAAAGCAAATTTTTAGGTGAAAGTTATGTTTGGTCAAATGGTGTTTTTTTCCCGTAGATGTACGTTTTAACCCTTTGTCTTTCAAATGAACGCACCCCAATCCTGAAATGAACATTTCATTTGTGCGAAATTGATAATTGAAAATGGGAAGTAATCATTAACCTTCATAGCAACAGTTGCTATGGGCAAGTTTTCCACCTTAAAATTTTTTTTGAGCCCCTATTTGCAGCCCATACCCATTCATTTCCCTCATTCTGTTGTCCCACCTTACCTGAAGTACAAATATGAATGTTGAATTCGCATCCCACACTGCAAGTTGGTGAACAAACAGATGCGTCTTTTCTCTTCAAAACTCTTTCGTTCAAGTGGCTTTTGAGATCCGCAACTTTGTCTTTATTCCGTAGCTGTAATGATTATAGGCTCACCAAAGTACACAATATCGGCGCTGCATGACAGAAATTCGGTAGTACTGGGTAGCAAGCAGCTCGGTATCACCGATGATGCATCTGTGGACGATGGAGATCCTAAGATTAATCTCCATATAAACGAGGAAAATCTAGGCATGATTGGATCTAATAAGTATCTTGGCGTTCAGATTGATTCAGAACTTAAGTGAAGAGAACATATAACTTTTGCTATAGGTAAGACATCCAGAGCAATGGGCATGCTTAACTCTGCTAAAAACTATCTCCCACTAGATATAGTAAAAAACATGTATACAAGTATAGTTGAACCGCATTTCAGAAACAGCTCTTCGGTATGGGGCTGTTGTGGAGAAGCCCTGCTTGATAAGCTGCAAAAGCTGCACTACCGTGCTGCAAGAATCGTTACCAACAGCTCTTACGATGCATCATCTCTTCCTTTGATTGGAAGCCTAGGTTGGTTAACTGTTAAAGAAATGATCGAATTTGAAACTGCAACTACAGTTTGCAAGTCTCTCCATGGATTAGCTCCTGAATATATGCAGGTAATGTTTAAAAAATTGTCGGAAAACATTTCACGGTCACTCCGTAATACCAACACAGATCTTAGAATACCTCGCTTTGCAACCTCTTACGGGCAACGTATTTTCTCATATCGAGGAGTGACCGTGTTGAATAAACTAAGCCTGAAATTTAAATGCCCCCTCACTGGCTACTATCAAAAATTTGCTAAAACAATTTTTGAAAAATCAAAGGGTGTGAAAGTTCCTGTACGGCATCAAACTTTTTCTTTTCAAACCAGAATATATTGTATATTAATTTTTCGTTTATTTTGTTTTGAATTGCATGTAAATTAGCTTAGGTTGTTTTAGACCGAGCACATTGTAAAGCAGCTTTTTTTTCTTAATTACTGAATGTATTACCCTGTATAAACGAATTAGAATCAAATCAAATGCCAAAAATTACCGAAAATGTTTCTGAAAACCAGAAGTTTGCGCGGCAAGTCTGAATGAGCCAATCATATTTCGAGTAGCTCTGAATGCTGCAATCTGATTGTACCTTCACAAACATGACTGGATTCCGAGTTTTTGTCCTGATTTTGAGATAATTTGATTACGATTACGTTCAATCATGGTCTTGTTTTCAAAAGACTCTGGTTCAATAGATAAATACGTAGAAATTTTCACGTAATTGCAAACGAAAACTGGGATGCATTGTATTAATTCTATACTGGACTTAGCGATGTTTTGAAAATTTCATGCAGGATGCGACGAATAGGGAAGTTTTCCTGCGACCGCCCAGTCACATTGTCAAGTGGGTTTTCATGCATTGCGGTCTTTCCTCTGGATGTGACCACACCTTATGTTTCCTTTAGCACGGAATTGCAAACAGTTGGTGTCTCTCCTCACTCTATGTGCTCGTTCAAAAGGTTGAGAGAGGAACAACCAACGCTCAGATTGTTAGTCTAGAATGCTACCGCTGAGCCATTTGTTGGAAGTTTGAATTTTATACATTGAGCAAGCTAACAGTAATTTTCAAAGCAGTTTATGCTGAATTTGCCAGAAAATCTCGAAAGAAAACAAGCAGCCCATTAAGTTGCAAAGTTTGTATGAAGTACCATTCTTCAGTACAGTGGCCCAGAGAGGCTAAACAAATATCGATATGTCAGAACAAAAATATGTATTCGAGAACAAAAATCGATTCCAGTACAACAATTGTGGCATTAGACTATAAAATAATTCGAATAAAGTAGAAAGAAACAGTACAGATTCATGATTCCAGTACAGAACTCAATTCCAGTACAGAACTCAATTCCAGTACAAAACTCTGTTCTAGTACAAAACTCAATTCCAGTACAAAACTCAATTCCAATACAAAATTCAATTCCAGTACAAAATTCAATTCCAGTACAAAACTCAATTCCAGTACAAAACTCACTTCCATTACAAAACTCAATTCCAGTGCAAAACTTTATGCCAGTACAAAATTCAATTCCAGTACAAAACTCAATTCCAGTACAAAACTCAATTCCGGTACGAAACTCAATTCCAGTACAGAACTCAATTCCATTACAAAACTCAATCCGAGTGCAAAACTCAATTCCAGTACAACACTCAATTCCAGTACAAAACTCAATTCCAGTACAAAACTCAGTTCCAGTACAAAACTTGGTTCCAGTGCAAAACTTGGTTCCAGTACAAAACTTGGTTCCAGTACAAAACTCAGTTCCAATATAAAACTTGGTTCCTGTACAAAACTCAGTTTCAATACAAAACTTGATTCCAATGTCCATTCATGAAGGCAGTCAGTGAAAATTGTGTTACGTAACTCAGTTACTTCATGGTCTATGTGCAAATTCGTTATGTTGAGCCAAGGGTTCCAGGACACCCTTACCAATCAAGATTAAATCAAATGACTAATCAAAACATCCGTGTCCTAGCACCCTTGGCTTAGCCATCCTCGTCAAAGAACAGTGCTATGGGGGTAGGGGCTGGGGGGTTGGTGAAGTAATAAGGATAGGGTCTATTAGCTTAAAAGGCACCAGAAAAATTAATAACGATCCAAAAGGGGCATCTGCAATAGCACTTGATACAGCTTTTAACATCTCAGTGATATTCAAATATATTTCTGTAACACCCTTCATAAAAAGATTTGAATCCTTCTTCTATGAAGTCCTTAGTAAAAACTAGATCCGAGCTAAATAGGCTCTAGTCAGTAGAAAACGAGTTCCCTTCAGTCAGTGGTGGAACCAGTGGAATTTTTTGTGACCACAACCTTATTTTCTCTTGAAATGCCGATCTCTTTTCCATCAAATAGCCAAAAAACTGGATACGTAATTCCTCTTTCCACTTTCTCTTGACAGAATTGGATGAATTTGTTAATTCCTTCACGAATTCCCGAGCGACTACTCCTATAGCGCCCCAAGGCCTCCTCCAATGTTTGCCGAGAATGGCTCAATCAAGGATGTTAGGACACGGATGTTTTGATTGATCATTTAATTCAATTTAATTTAGTTTTGATTGATGAGGGTATCCTAACACCCTTGGCTGAACATAGCGATTTGCACAAAGTCCACGAATTACCTGGATTGTCTGCCGTAGTTTTTAACCGACAGCCTTCACGAATGGACATTGGAATCAAGTTTTGTTTTGGAAAAAACTTTTGTACTGGAATGGAGTTTTGTACTGGAATCAAGCTGTGTATTGGAACAGAGTTTTGTATTCGGAAAAATTTTTGCACTGGAATAAAGTTTTTGTACTGGAATCAAGTTTTGTATTTGAAGAGTTTTGTACTGGAACTGAGTTTTGTATTGGAACAGAGTTTTGTACTGGAATCTTAAATAACTGTTCCTTTCTACTTTATTCGAATAGTTTTTATAGTTTAATGCCATAATTGTCGTACTGGAATCGATTCCTGCAACTTCGTTAGATAATTTTGTTCTCGAATATCAATTTTTGGGAACAAAAAATTGATATTTGCTTTGCCTCTATGGGCCACCGTACTTCAATGTGTAATAACGCATCAAGTAATGTATAAAGAAGTTTGTCTTGTTTGAGGCTATGGAATCTGAGTCAAGCTAGAGAAAATGCACAGATCGATCGCTAGGGTTCGGGTATGCCAAAGAGTCTGGGCATTTGAAAGATAGTGGTGCCTAAGGTACCGGGTAGTTGTGAATGAATTTAACTTTGCTTGCTGAGAAACTGAAACGTTTTTTGTTATTGTTGAAATAAGCAAGGAAAACGTAGGTACATCTAACTCCTTGAAAATTGATTTTGCAAAGTGGCTGGAAAGCGGTCTGCAAAATCAGATCATATTGCAAAGGAATCTCTCAAAACGAATTACACAAAGGCGTAAGTCTTTCTGAGAGTTATATGAAATGAATATTTAATAAACATTACCTTTTTCGATTCTATGGCAATTTTTGTGCAGATGATATCCAATTCCCATTTGCAAAGGTGTAGTCTTGTGTTACTCTTGAGAAAAAGTTTCTTCAAGTGTTTCAAGACGTTTTTCATGTATTATTTTGCAAACAAAACAATTTTTTAAAGTCGAATTTACCTACATTTTAAGTACTCAAGAAAGGACACAAGAAGTGATGGAAGTGCTTCAGTCTTATGGAAGTGCTTCAGTCTTTCTGCTACCAGACTTGTTTGATCCCATGCCAATCCTTCTAGTAGTTTACCAGGTGTCCCAAAAGCGCAACAGATTTAAAAAACTCTTACACAAGCTGTTTCAAATTGGTCGTGAAATTATATTTTTTTTCTAAATTTGCAATGATTACCTTAAATCTTTATGTATTTTTCAGAATTTTTCATGTCTTGGTTGCCGAGCTAAAAGTCAGCAAACTTTAACTTTCCTGTCAGGAAAAACCCAGAGCTGCCAGCATTAGTGTAGAGTATGATCAATGTTTAAGTGATATTTGTGTTGCATGCTTCTCAGAAATCTTCGGTGATTACCAGGATTTTCATGTTTTATGATTTGACATTATTCACTAATGCTAATGCAGCAGCTCTGCTTTTGACGTAGGGGCAATTTTGAGGTTTGCAGATTCTTATCTTTACAACCAAGTCCCCTAAAATACTGGAAAATATACCAAAATTTGTTCTAATTATTGCAGTTTTCAATAAAAATAATCGTTTGATAATGAGTATGAAACAGTTTACACTAGAATTTTTCAAATCTTTTGCGTTTCTTTCTGGGACACCCGGTAGGCAACGTGAATTTTCAATCGCCTCAGCTTGTTTTTGGTACTCTTGGTATGTTTATGCTTTCGTAATATTGACAAAAAGATTTTGAATGATGTCCAGGAAATGCTAAACTCTTTCTTGTCCAGCTTTGGACTTCTACGATTCATGTCTTGTTTATACTAGGAAAATGCTCTGTCGGAGAAGTCAAATTCAACTCTAAGGCCCCGTCCACACGTATCCGGATATTTTTGAAAACGCATCTTTTTTTATCCGTTTTGGGTTAGCGTCCACACGGAGAAGGCGTTTTCGGTCACCAAAAACGAAGCTTTTCGAGAACGCTCTCCAGAGTGGATCTTTTTGAAAACGCCGTTTTCATGTTGTCGTGTGGACGGGTGAAAACGGAACTTTTCGAAAACGCTGACGTCAAAGCATCGATTTGCGACGTACCAGAGCATGCGCACGGATCTTTGGGGATCACACGAGGGCATTTTGCTTGTCTGTTTTCTTTTATCGAAGCTCGAACAGCGGAGTTTGAAAGTAGCTGCGTCTTCGTGTGGACGGGGTTATTTTCGAAAACGCTCCTCGTGTGGATGCGGATAATTTTTTATACGGATAAAAAAGATGCGTTTTCAAAAAGATCCGGATACGTGTGGACGGGGCCTAATTCAAACACCAGTTTTTAAATTTGTTTCATTTATTTCTATTACAGGCACTAGCTAATTTCATGCTGAGAGTTTATCCTGACATCAGTGAGCAGCTCATTGCAAATGAAAACAGCCATGCATTTGATGGTGAGTAGATGTTAACTGCAAACATTTTTGAGCAATTTTGTCATTTTAGTGAAAACTAACCACGAAAGTTATGAGGTAGCTCTTGACCAGCTTCTTTAAAGGGAATAGACATAGCTATATCTCGCAGTCGCTATTGATAGGCTATAGAAAACGCCTACGCATTCATTGTTTCCTTGGCTCCACAATGAAGCCACACGTGTTGAAGTGATCAAATTCAATAGATTATATTCTTAACCTGGCCCGGGCCAGCTTTTAACTATGTCGATTCCCTTTAAATCAAAGTTATTGCCTGATGCTTTATGGCACTATTTCACTGAATGGCTTAGTTGCATCCTTGTATTATATTCTATGTAGGGATTGGCATAACTCATTTATGATTACGCTACTCATAAGTTCCTTTACGTGGTAATACCACTGAGAGCCAGGACCATCGTTGAGAAGGGAGGTACCCTAGGGTAGTTACCTCTGGGCCTGGGCTCTTTAAAGGCCCGGAAAGATGTATATTATGTAATTTTCTTTGTTTTCAATTTTTCTCTAGGAGAGTTTGTGGGTACATGAGGCCCACTGCTGTCATTCTCAACTTCTGTAGGATAAAAAGGGATTTTCCGCCTAAAATTATGTTTTTAACAGTGTACCGAGTGCAGTGGCAGATTTAGGGGGGGCAAATGGGGGCAACTGCCCCCCTTCACGATGAAAACTAAGCTTTGGCGCCCCCTTTTTGGCTAGAAAAGCGCCCCTTATCCTGACCCAAATGCACTCTTTTTTCAGTGTTTCGTTTTGAATGCCGGGAAACACGTAAACTAAGGCGCTATTCAGAAGAAAAACCAGAGAGCTTTATTGAACGAAGCCCAAAAAATTTTTTCGCGCCTTCGGCGCGCTCACATTTTTCATTTTAATTTTGGCGCCCCCTCGCCAAATTGCTCCCCTTCAACCTCGGGCTGGATCCGCCCCTGACCGAGTGTCCCAAAAAGGTATAAGACTTTGAACAGTTCTTTATGGAGGAGCCTTGGATTCAGAAATTTTTGTTTATCGTTTATACCGGGTGAGTCAGAAAAACGCCCGGCGTTTGAAAGGCTACTGCTTCCTAAATATATAAGCAACGATATTATGCAATATTTGATTGAATAGCTAACATGCTCAGTTATTTTTAAAATTTTTCCTAGCTAAGATCGGTCACTCCGTTCAGATTCTGTAGGCAATTTCCTAAAATGAGTCCCTTTGAGAAACCTTGAAAAACGTGCTAAGATTACAAGCAAAAGTCCCTAATGTGTTTACCTCACAGCGATGACTTTCAGCACGCTTTAGCACGTGCTTTCGTTTTGGCAGGCTGAAAAGTCCCCCCCCCTAGTGTGAATAACTTTTTCAGGGGGATTCCATTCTCCCATGAGGACAAAATACACGAGCACATCCAAAAGTCATTATTGCTAGAAAGGGGTACAAAGGGAAATTTTGCTTGCTGTTTTCACTCGTTTTTTTTGCAGGTTTTGGAAAGGGGCTTTCTGCAGAAAATCTCCCATTTCGACGGGAAGGAATGACTGATTAAAGCCAGGCAAATTACTGAACCTAATTTGACATATCGGGGATTAAACAAGACAGTTTGCAACACAATTGCTTTGATATCGAGGGATAAGGAATTTTT
The DNA here is from genome assembly GCA_964019985.1 of Aurelia sp. 4 Dawson et al 2005. Lineage (NCBI taxonomy): Eukaryota > Metazoa > Cnidaria > Scyphozoa > Semaeostomeae > Ulmaridae > Aurelia > Aurelia sp. 4 Dawson et al 2005. Next base: position 6,726,994 of record OZ026503.1, on the reverse strand, counting down.
CAAAAGCCGGGCGTTTTTATTGACTCACCCGGTAGCATAGATGAGATCTCGGATTTGAATTTTTGCAGAGAAATTTTCCTAAACAGGTGAAATTTTTGCGTTAGCCTAAGACAGATGGTTATTGAATTATGCAGTTACGATCTATGATTTCATTTTTGGAAGTTGCTGAGCTATGAAAGTGAATTTTAAACCTCATTTATTCACAAGCCCAATATGACTGAAAAATCTTAACAGAAACAAAATTTAGGCGAGAAAGATCTTTTAGTATTAGAAGCTACTTCTTGACACTTCCTCCAGTGCTGAACAGTAGCGCTGCAAATTGTTAGAGTATGAATACAACTGTTCTTAACATTTTCTATCATCTGCGTCATAGTTTGATTGATCCATGGGTCGCAGGAAACGAAGTAATAGTTAAAAATGTAAACACAAACATACCTGTGTCGTTATCGTGGCTTCTTCCGCCTTTCTTGGCTTTTCTTTGCTTCCCTGGCTCAGCTCAATTCATTGCTTCAAGTTTGTAGTGGCCAGATTCAATTTCTCTGCAAAAGCGAGGCTGCCCTCGTTTGCGGTAAACCGACTACTTTAACCTTCTCAGATTTGTCACATGGATTTGTCTCATATGGATTTGCGTCTTACTAATACTTGGATTTGTCACAATTGGATTTGGAATGAAACTTGTGAACATGGTCATCATCACAATCCTTGCTCTTCGTTTTCTAATCAAGCTCCGTTTTCCTGCCAATACTCTGACTTCGATAATTCACCTTTGACTGAGACACCTTTTACATGATACCGGTACAATTTGAAAACTGTAAAAAATGTAACCGGATAGGCCTCCTGTTCACACAAAAAAGGCACATTTTGAAAACGAAACTCTAACCGGCATAGTTTGAAAATGACATCGTGTGAACGTCAAAAACAATGAAAACAGAACATTTTTCAATGCTTCAAAGTGAGGCTTAACTGTTCTTAAGGTGTAGGCATGTTTTTATGGCATCAAATTCTAGGGAAAAATGCAACGAGCTCACTAGCGTGGAATTTTCTCTCGTTTTCAAGTAGTATCGGTATCATGTGAATGCAGTCTGAGAGATGACAGAATTATCTTACTTCTGTAGACGGTTTTTCGTAGGATACCTTGAGTTGAGCCCGTGCCATCTTTAAAGGTTTCTTTCCGAAGAATTGATTTCGTTCTATCGTTTTTGTTTCAGGCTATGACGTAAACTGGGAGAATGAAACAGATACAATAACATGCGCATATAAATTATCACACAGTGCTGTAAAAGGAGAGGTAATTAGACAATTTAGCAACGGTTTGCCAGGCTCTTGCATATTTCATCCCCAGGTTACGGTGACTTTTTGCCAGTTTCTAATTTCTTATATTTGAATTGTCTACATCTGTTCTACATCTCTGCATTTCGTATCGCGGTGCAAGTCTCTGGAATAGACTTGATCTGGAAAAAACAGAGGCTTCTTCAATCAATGCCTTAAGTCAAAATTAAAGACAAAACAAACTGTACATGAATATATTTCACATCGCTGTATAGAAATCTGTAAATTCATATGCGAATCTTTTGTTTATTTCCCCTGCTTTTATTGTAAATTTTATAGATGCTGTCAAGTTCCTACATGTTTTCCCGCCCCCTTCAATAGAAATTCTCTCATACCCCTAAACTTCCAGGAAACTGAAAAGATTCTAAGTTATATTGAGCTTCCTGCACTTCTAGTTGCTTTACCTATGGAGTACTTAATGCAGTGCACTTGTTATTTATTGTAAAGGACATTGTTTGTTTATAAAAATGTTGAACTTCTTGCAAAAATTTTTCTAACTATATTTTATCTTGTGTTGTTTATTTTAGCTTGAGGTGACAAGTGTGGCATGGAACAGCCGTGGATCAGTCATAGCAGCTGCGTATCTTTTTCTAATCGCATGGGAGCTCTTTTTTACCTTCAATCGCATGCAGATAGGGTATAGCTGTCTTTCAAAGATCGAACCTGACATGTGAGATTCTGACAGGGGGTAGTATTAATAGATTTTCCATGAAATATTTACCATCATTTTCTACTGGATATAATTTTCCATCAGGTGACGATTGTAGGGGACCTCATGTCGCTCAGCTTGTACAAAACATGCCATTCCATCAAAATTGTGAAGATTGCAAAAGAGGAAATAATTTTCAATTATTTTTACTTTCTGTGTTGAATTTGCAATTTCCTCGGTATTACTTTGCAAATTACTCGGGCACGTTTACCGTAGTTTTTGCTAAAGGTATTGTGTTCCAGTAAGTACAGCTGCTTTGTGGTAACATGCTAATTTCATGTGATAGTTCATGTGATCACTGTGTCAAATGAGTCCATGAGATAGCTAAGTCTAATGTAAGGAAATTGATGACCTACTTGTGGTTCGGTTTCCAGAGCTGAACCACAACAGGCTGCCTCTTTCAGAAATTTATATGTAGTTTGCATGTGATCAGTTAAATTCTGCCAATCACAGCGCACTCTTTGAGGTTGTTCGTCAGCACCTGGTCAGCATATTTTGACAGAGTGTATATGCGGCTGTACTTACATGGACACATTGCCTTTAATTTCCAAATTCTAAATGGCTCCATTCTTTGTTCTGCTTCTTAAAATGTGTTCATCGCTGGAGTTACTTACATTTATTCAAACCCTTGTTCTCTCTGCTGCTGTTAATCATCTTTAACAAGCTGTAGACGAACAGTCTCAAATATTTCTCTTTAACGCAACATAGATATGGCAGACATGACCACGAAAGTTGGTGTACACACAGGGTGGGTGTATGAATATTCCAGTACCATGGAGTTTCTCTTGAAATCTTCTAAGGGAAACAAAGCAGATGTTGCAATTCAATAGCCGCAGTTGCTTTAGTAGATACTTATGTTTAAAGCAACTAGCGACTGCAGACAAAAGAATGCTCTCAACCAGTAAATCAAAACAATTACGGCCGCAAAAGTTGCCCGGAAACCAATGGAGTAAACTCTCGTCTAATGCAAGCGAAAGGTGGTTTTAAGAAAAGCTATATGCTTATAATGAAAGAAGAAAGTTAAATGTAAAGTGCGGTCTCGCGGACTTTTTCTTGTTTGATTCAGAAGGCTAGCAGAAGGAATCATAATTCTCGGGTATATAGAGCTTAAATCTATCAATCACCACACAGCTCCTGAATCAAATAGACAAAATCAGGGAGATAGACCGTTAGATTTACCCTTCGCTATTCATTACAAGCACATGGCTGCTCTTAACAACCACCTTTTGCTTGCACAAGGCGAGAGTTCGCCCTACTTGTCTGGGGCTACTTTTGCGGAAGTGTTTGTTTTGATTTACTGGTTGAGAGAATTTTCTTTGCCTTCAGTTGCTAATCGCTTTGAATTGAGGTGTGCATTAAAGGGAATAGACATAGCTATATTGACAAGCTGCTATAAATAGGCTGGAGAAACGCCCACAAACCCATTGTTTATCCTTCGCCACACGATGAAACCATAGGCGTCAAAGTTGCTCAATACGTAACAACAAAATCTGTCCTTGTTACGAAAGTATCCTTTCATGAGTACACTCTTCCCATTTTTACTGATAAAAGTCACTTTGTACCCTTATCAGATTTCATGTTTAAAGGCATCTTAGCCAAAAATTGATGTCTATATTTCACCTTCTATGTTTCAAGTCAAAAGGGATTGCTATTTAAGCAGATTAATATGACATACTCTTATTTTGCCTCTCAAGTTTGTTTCTTGTAAAAGTTTAAAATTATTCAGCAAACTTAAACGGTCATAAGTAGTCACCAGTAACTGGCTACGTACTGTTAGTACCTAAGAGACGCCAGCAATCAAGATGTTTACGTTGAATTAGCCTACGAGTAAACCCATTATCTGAAAGGAAAATGGTCTATGATTCAAGAGCCAAAGCTTGCTACAGCAGTTTCCAGATTTCTGGAATTTATGCTGTCTTTGTTGAGATGGTTTTCACCATTACTTGGACTGAGGAATGGAATGATTAAGATGGTGGCTGTAGAAACTCGTTATCTCGTACCTTTTTCTTCTGAATGATTTGTCTTCTCATGGGCTAATTTTGAATATGCTTTCTTTATGACTGTCGTAAATTCTGAATTCGTAATTTTTTCGTAGTCTGTTTTATGCACTTGGAATATTGATATGACCAATATTGACACAGAAAAAGCAGACAAGACCCTTGAAAATGATGTGAGTTGTTCTCTGATTTTTCTGTCTTTTCATCCCTTATGCCCTGGAATTTCACCGGATATTCTTGATTTTCTCCACATTGGAAACGCGATATTGTTGCCTCATGGTTTAATTAGTCTTTCAAATGAAGATTTTTTTGAAGATCATCCTCTATGGCCATGAACAGTTATCGTTTGATTCAAATGCGAAAATACTCACAGCAACGCTAGAATATATCTAGGCCGTCTAACGTTTTAGAATAGGTAATAATGAAAACCTGTACGTAAATTCTCCTCTCTCTTCAAATATTTCCTTTTTGGTTTTGTCATAAAATTGATGTTGTATTAGCAAAATAGCATCTTGTGTCGTACAGTTAGTTGTATTTCGGTCTTATGTGCTCTATGTTAAACATCAGGGGGTAGTCATGATATTTTACTCTTTGATATTCCATAATTCAAATAATAAAACCATTCTTGAAAATTGATTTTAGTAACTATGCGATGTATTGCTTCAAACTAAAAACCAATGGTTGTTCTAAGCTGATTGCCCCACCTGTGGGCTGAAGGCCGTTCACGACCTTTCTCCCTGAAGCAATATTCTTCTTGGAGTTTTAATATTTTGCAAACAGATCATAGAAATAAGTTGCTCATAGGTTGATGTAAAATCTGGCAGAGTAACACAAGTTTTGGGTCAAACCCCTTGTTGGTAGAACTACTATGATTTCCAAGAATTTCTATATATTTAATTATGACCTCAATAGCAAAATGGCGCAGAAATTCTAAGAACAAAATCAGAATTCGGAAACTACATGAAAAGTTGAGCTAAAAGCAGTCCAAGAGAGTAAAATAGGCAGAGCGATATGGTTCAGCCTCGTTACGCCAACAAACTTTGTTGACAAATGTGATCTTAAATTTTTGGCTGCGAGTGGACAAAGAACAGCGTCTATCGGTACCCATCCGAAAATAAGAAGTGATGATATTGTCTCTTTCTCCTTTTTGACATCAGATTTTCATATTGCAGAGCTGCTTAATGACTATTGCATTTCATCCTGAAAATCCTCCATTGATTGCCGGTGGTACTTTCAACGGTTCGTTCTTTTTTGCAGTCTTCATTGCTTTGAACAAACATTGTAACAAAGTGCATTGCTATAATAACTACCACAAATGATATCATGAGTTTTTTGTAGTTCATGAAACTTCAGAGTGTCTTTGATGATATATAGACATGAAATATATATAGACATATATAGACGGATTTTCAAACTTCATGTTGTGGTATCTTATTCTTCTTTTAGATTACTGTGAATCGTAGAGAGTGAACTTCAAGATAAGCATCATAATCAAGATCCAGTTCTTTTGCAAAAATTTGTAGCTTTTTAACTTCAACCAGCGCACTTCTCATTTTTTTAATGCTTTGCAGGAGAGGTCGTGATATGGGATCTGAGTCTAGATGATGACAACCTAATTGTAGATTCATCCCGACAAAAGGAGTTACATCAAGAACCTGTAACCAAAGTGAGTTAAATTTCTAAAATCTCCGTCATATTGCCTTACACCTCTTCGATTCTTAGTCGCTCAATATTGTCACTTTTTTCAGGGGTCTTGCTAGTTGCCAGATGTGTGATTGTCTTATCAATTTGCCATGAAATTACCTGTTAGCCTTGACTTAGGTTGTGTGTATGAAACTCTGTCGTTGTTCTGAGAGCTCTTGGAATGGGAAAGATGGATCTCACATATATTAAAAGCCAGCTTTACTGAGGATGGACATTGAGCAAAGTCAGCAAGTAAAGGGTGCCACAAAGGCCAACGAAGCATTCGAATTGAAAACAGATTTAAGTTCTTTCGATGAATTTGATTTGATTTGATTTGATTTGATTTTATATTTTTTACCCATGGTAGCCCCTCAGTTAGAATAACTGATTTACAGGGGGCCATGCTAAAAACTTACAATAATTAATAATTTACAATAAAAACCAGTATTTCGAACTAAATTAAAATTACAATTGTTCAAAAATCAACAAAAAAAAACGAAAAGGTTTTAAGTGTTCATTTTTCCACCTCTCTCTTGGAGGCTCTCAGGGTTGAAGAGTTCTTAGCGTCGGTACCAAGACTGTTCCAAAGCTTAGCGCCTCGGTACGAGAAGCATTTCTGCCCCCCTGCTGATCTTAACAATGGCAACCTGAGGTCGACTTCAGCATTCCTAAGAGAACGAGCAGTGGAATTGTTGACTCTCGTGAACATGTCTTTCATGTAGGAAGGCGCGTCTCCTTGAAGGGATCTGAAAACTATTTTCTGAGATTCAAAATCAATAAGTTCCCTAACAGTGGGCCATTGAAGCGCACGAATAACTGGTAAAGCGGTCGCATCAAATGGACTGTTGGTAACGATTTTTGCAGCACGATTTTGGAGTTTCTGCAATTTTTCAATGACAGTCACCCCAGCATTTCCCCAGACAGGACAGCAATATCTAAAGTTCGGCTCCACTAAACTCTTATACATAGTCTTGACGGTTGATAATGGAAGGTACTGCTTGGCATAACGAAGCATACCAATACCTCTAGAGATCTTATTAGTTGTTAAGGCCAATTGAGATGTCCATTTTAGTTGATGGTCAACCTGGACACCAAGGTATTTGACCTTCTTTACCAACTTGATATCCTCGGAACCAATCTTAAATTGCGGTTTAGTGGAATCGACAGAGTCGATTTTTCTAAGCTTTCCATTGCTTCCTATGATCATTGCATCTGTCTTAGCTACGTTCAGAGACAACTTGTTTCCTTCAAGCCAGCCCTTCAAAGCTTCTAAGTCAGCATTAACTGCCTGATTAATTTCTGAAACAGATTCAGAGGCATAGTAAATGCTTGTGTCATCTGCATACATGGATACAAGGGAATTTTTCAAACAACTAGGAAGATCATTGATATAGACAAGAAAGAGAAGGGGACCAAGGCAAGATCCTTGTGGTACCCCACAGGTTATACTGTCTGTAGCGGAGATTCGACCGTTTACCTTGCAGCATTGTCGTCTATCGGTGAGATACGAACGAAACCAGCTTAGTTCTTTTCCTTTTAGGCCACAGAAGTTGAGCTTCCTCAATAGAATATCATGATCGACTGTGTCAAAAGCTTTCTTGAGGTCTATGTAAACAACAGCCGTGTATTTACCTTTATCAATGTTTAGGTACCAGTCATTCGTACACTTCAACAGAGACGTCAGGACCGAATGAAGGGCTCGAAAACCAGACTGATCAGTAAAAATCATCTTGTTTTTGTCAAGGTAGTCGTACAGCTGGTTATAGACAAGCTTTTCAAATAAACGAGAGACAACAGGTAGCACCGATATAGGCCTATAATTCGACCTATCATCTTTTGAGCCTTGCTTAAAAATCGGCGCTACGCAAGCAGTCTTCCAGTTGTCAGGGAAGCAGCCGACGGACAGAGACATTGTGAAGAGTTGGGCAAGCGAAGGAGCCAAAATCTCAATACCTACTTTTATAAAGTGACTAGAAATGCGATCAGTACCAGATCCATTTGAATTTTTAATCTTAGAACATGCTTTTTTAACCTCATCAGTAGTAATAGGTTTAAAAGAAAAGGTGGAATCAGTCTCTCTTTCACCATAATCACCATTTAAAAGAGGGTTTTCTTTGTTAGGTATATTTTCGCTGCGGTCCTTACCAACGTTGCAGAAAAATTTATTCATGGTTTCCGCTATATCTTGGGGTTTAGAAATTGTGTGTTCGCCATCTTTCAGAGACAAGATCTCAGTTGTTTTGGACCTTTTATTAACCAACTGGTTTATTGTCTTCCAAGTTTCCTTAGTGTCCCCAGCACAGGATTGAATCTTATTTGAAAAATAGTTTCTTTTCATTTTAGAGTTCAAATTATTGGCCTTACATCGCATTTGTCTGTAGGCACTCATAAGTAGTTCAGATTTTGCCTTTACTGCAGCAACCTTCATTTTGTCTCGTGTCCTGAAGAGCTGCTTCAGATCAGGGGTGATCCATGGACTGAAACGCTCAGTGACTCTGCGCTCTCTTAGAGGGGCATGCTTCTCAATTATGGAAGACAGATGAAAGGACCACAAACGGACTGCATTGTCTAACCCATCACTGTTGCATGCAATAGCAGACCAGTCAGTTTTGGCAAGGTCACTAATAAAAAGGTCTTCGTCAAACTTTTTCATTTGCCTAGACTTTACAACTTTATGGTTGGCTTTGATAGATCCCCGAAACTTGCGAGTCACGTATACCAAATAATGATCACTAATGCATGTTTTCACAACGCCAGATTCAACAACATTAGAAGGGTTGCTGATCGTAATGTGATCAATTATAGTGGCAGTATCAAGTGTCTCTCTTGTAGGTTCGGTAATAAGTTGCTTCAGCCCAAAAGAGTTATAAAAATCCAGAATATGCTTAGTACAAATTGGAACATCAGAATTTGGGCTTTCTAGAGGACTCAGAGTGGAGCTAAGGTCACAATTCGTGTCTCCCAATAAGATGATTTCTTTCCCCTCAGACTCTAAAAACTTGAAAACTTCTTCTAACTTATCGAAGACCTCTACCGGATCAGATGGGGGTCGGTACCAAGAAACCACGAAAAAAGGCTTAGCCTGGACTGGCTTCACCTCTATGCATCTAAGCTCAAGACTGGAGACTGGTAAGTCTGCCCGTACATCTACCTCAAAAGAGTCTCTTATATAAAAACCAATGCCACCCCCTCTACGGTTACGGTCAAGTCTGTCAAACCGATAACCCTCAATCTTTAGAAGATCACTTGGATAGTCAGAATCAATTTTAGTTTCATTCAGCGCTAAAATATGGATATTTTTCTCATGAAGAAGGAGTCTAATTTCATCAATATGAGCAGGGAGACTGTTCACATTGAGAGAGGCTATAACCATACCCTTTCTGAACCCTAGCTTTGTACCAACAGGGCCAAGTGTCGAATCATCTGCGCGGAGAGAGGCAGTTGAGCCCCTAGCTGGTAAAGGCGTGCTGGGGGTTGAATGGTGCCTAGCATTTACGCCTACTCCTGGTTCTACTACATTATTATCAATAAGTCAGAAATCCATAATGGCATTCAAAAGATTGTCAGCAAACAGTTTACTACTATCCTTGTTCAAATGCAACTTGCTTCTATTCAGATGATTCGCTGGATCGATATTCGAATGGTCAAAATAAGCAAAGCTGTTCTCTGAGCAAAGGTCTCTTAGAATGTAGTTCACCTTAACTCGTTTCGGTTCATGCTTGTCATACCTTGGTACCAATCCTGATACTTTGACTTCTATCTTGTCTTCACGGATCTTTTTTGCAAGTGCGATAATACCTTGGGCAATGTTTACATCAGATTTTTTGGCATCCGGCAGATCGTTTGTTCCAACATGTAAAACGATGCAATCTGGCCCCTTTTCTATCGATGGTATCACATATGAATGCATATCTTTAGTAGTTGAACCACTGAAAGACTTCACGATGACCTTGTCACCAGAGGGGCAATCTTTGTTAAAATTCCAGCTGTTTAAATTTTTCAACATTGAGTCTCCTAGTATATGTATGGATCGCGGCTTGCAATTTCCTTCGGATTTCCTAGCTTTATCAGTTGCAATACTTGTTGTGCTCGGTGCAATAACCGCTTGGTCACCCTCGCAAGCTGGATCTTCAGCGTTTTTCGTCGAGGCTTCAGCCCTGTTTTTCTTTCGTTGCCGTTTGTTTGGACGCGATTTGTTTTGGTGTTTTGTTTTGGTTGGTTGAATATCATTGTCTGTGATGTCTTCCAAGACAATGTGAGCATTGTTTACTGTTTCAATTGAACCATTGTGAGCGCTATTGTTAGTGACAACAGCCTTTTGTTTTCCAATGGATTCGACCCTGGTTGAACTTTGACCTTCTGCATCCTTGCTGATACTTCGGGTCGCCCCTTGATTTATATTTGGTATCATATGGGGAACTTTATTCAAAAACACCAACTTTACCATTTCATCTTTGTTCCGTATCTCTTGCCTTAAAAATTCAATTTCCTCTTTCATATGGCGATAGAGATGTGACCTCTCAAAATCATCGGGTGCATTCTCACAGACAGAATCATCCTTCCCACGCATTTGCAAGCGCGTATTATCAATTTCTTGAAGTACATCAGAACGCAAACCATTCAAATCATTAATATCAATATTCCTGGATTGCTCCGAGGAAGTTGGATTTTTTCTGGACTCCAAGAGATGTTGCCAGCCTTTAGAGGTGTTATAAAAAGATTCATTGCCATCGCTTCCTTTGTCTTCAATTAGGCCATCGTTTACCAATTTATCGACTGCATCCTTGACCCTGACGATGTCACATTTTTCCATTTTCTTCGCAATACAACTGAAAATTGCATCGCAGTCAGGTCTCTTCTGATTCATGTACCTGATCTCAGTAATTGCAGCGACTATTTCCTGTTCCATATTGCATTTAATCATAAATAATAATCAACGGATTCAACAGCCTTACGAACACCAATTCGAGTCCTTTCGTTCGCAATGTCACTTCAATTCGTTCGCAATGTCGCTTCAATCGCTGATAGAAGCTTGATGAGCAATTGCCGCACTCTTTCGATTCGATTCCGATCCGATAGAATTTCGATTCCGAACTACGGCCAGGAGCAATTGCCGCACTCTTTAGACCTCTATAGACATTTAACGGTTGAAGATAATTTTTAAACTGATTTTCGAATTACAGTCATAGCTCAGGTGAACCAAGTAGCATCTCAAGGCGGGTTACCACTTGTGCGAATGTTGTCATGCGAAGCGCGAACCAGTCGCGAGACTGCGCGACCAAGGGCTTGAGCATGCGTTTTAAGTAATATTGCAGAATCAAAGAATCAAAGCAATTGATCGGCTCTGCTCTTGCTGGTCGCAAAAAGGTTGAAGTCAATCCAACTTCCAAAATCAGTCGTGTGATCGCCAAAGACTGGGGAATCTTCGTTATTGAGACAAACTACGCATGCTCAGACGACTGGTCGCGCGATCGGACGACCAAATTTGCAGAAGTAGAAACCCGCCTTCAGAAGCTTTTAGAGTTACGATGATGGCGCAAAACTATGAGTGAAGGTCGATTTGAAGGGGCCTTCACTGAAACTGCTTGCAAAATTTTCTCGGGTCGATTCTTACAGATGCTAGGTAAGAAAAGACTAAACAAGTCCACAGTTTTTGCATCAATATTAGTCTTTTGAAATGAGAAAGCCCTGTTTATTTTGCTAAATTAGTAGGGAGAGATCGTTACGTAGATACAGCCTGGTTTTTTTATTTTTTTTTATTTAATCCATATTTAAAGTTGGTATTTACAATAGTAATTATAGAAGAAATACTAATTAGAACCAACTATTTACAGCAGAAAAAATATACATTATGCAAAAATTAGCGGCATATTTTACAGGTGCATTTATCACCAGCCCAGTCTTTGATCCTCTTTTTGAAAGCGAAAAGAGTTGGCTCATTTTTGACGCTATCACCTAAGGTGCTCCAGAGTATATCCCTCTAAATGATAGTGATTCTTGCCCATAGCCCTGTGTCTTTATTTGTAAAAGGGAATAGACATAGCTATATCTCATAACCTATGCCTATGCGTATAGCCACTGTAAATAGGCTAATGAAACGCCCAAATATTCATGATTTTAAGCTATCAAATACAATAGATTAATAGGTTACTTTTCAACTCTGTCCGGGCCCGCTTTTTACTATATCGATTTCCTTTAAATACCGGCTGTCCGAGAAAAATTTCCCCAATTTGTGTTATCATTTTAGTAAAAATCCGTGTTGATTGATAAAAAATTATAGAATAATCCCGTTGTACAATGTCCAGCTTGTATCTGAGTATTTATTTCATTTCTGTAACTGGTTGCATTGATCTTCTATAATTATTTTCCTGACAAACGGAACACTTGAAATGCCCAAGAAGAAGCTAAAAACGGTTTATCAATAAAATCGTTAAACATGCACCTTAAAATCCATTGAAATTCTACTTTTTAACTGAATTCCCACAGTAGGGAGCTTGAACTCTATAAGAGAACTCAAGACAAATCATATCTGCATGTTAGGCCCGTAAAACGCATGATTTTGCTCCATGTTCCAAGAAAAAGCATGCAATATAAGACAAGGTCTTGTGGTCCGCATTTTAGCGTATTGCTGAGTTTGAATGCTAACTTGAGCCATTGACAAGCAGTTGTATGCCTTCACACCTGTGATGTAAAGCATGGAAGGAATGGAACATATCTCTATCTCTAGATTTTTCACCTTTTCAAAGGCTTCTCGAGCATTATCTTTTCAGAAACTCATATTTTGGAGGTATTTTGATGAGCAAGACAGAGCAGAAACTGCGCACGCATGCACGAAAACTCACAATTTTGAATACCCTTAGCTCCTTGCAACAGATCCCAAAATTCGGCAACACTCGATATTTTGTTCCTTGCACCTTAAACTCTTGATTTTTCATTTCAAAAAGCTTATCTATCCAAACACTTCCTTATCTCAGATTGCTCGATGACGTCATTTTACGCAGTTTCTGCTCTGTCGATGAGCAAGAAAGTCGGAGAAACTTATATGGATCCAAGTCAGCCTTAAGTAAGAGATTGTGCTTGTTATTTACGTAATTCAAAACGAGACATTTGTTTTGTGGCGCAGTGGTGTATCCCCACCGCTTGAATGTCATGACAATTGGTCGTGGACTCAAATAGGTCCGCTCTGTTCTGCAATTCCATTGCTTAGCGCTAAAAACGGAACTTCGCCTTCACCTTCACCATGGCTGTTTTTCTGGAACTGTTCAAAGAGGGAAAGTTTTTCTAGGACACCCGAGCTAAAAACTGCTCGAACAAGTTCTTTTACAGCCCCTTAGATCTCACTTCTGTTCTCGAATTCCATTTTTAAGCCGCATTGTGCTGGAAAGAGTCAGTTATTCTAATCATAGTGCAGGCAGCAGAATCACTGCGGAAGTCGAATAGCTGGTGTGTAATGCAAGGAGTCCTGGAGATTTATATATAAATATATTTTTCTAACACCGGGTAGGCTGTGTGGACCATATTAAATCAAGAATTTTTCCTTAATCAGTGCTTTTTGACGTCATGAGCTCTATATTCTCAGCAAAACATGAAAAATACCCAGCTGAAAATGGAATAAGAGAAATTTTAGATGTGTTTTCAAAGCAATTTTAGATTTTCAGATATCAAAATGCATTAACAACTATTAGATAATCTTATGCTAGATAAGAAGGGTGTTAAAAAGGTTGACAAGGCGTGCACCTTTATTTGAATCATCAGAAATAAAACTGAGATTGATAATCAATCAAAAACGTTATCTTTAAATATTTGATAATTCATTATCAGTTGTGTGTGTTTTTCCTCATTGTTGACGCAAAAGAGGACCACACAAATGTTTATCAAAACATGTTTGCAATGTTTTGATTTTGGTATCGCATGAGTCAAAATTATTTTTGAAGTTTTGAAAACAAAGGCTCAGCAATTTTTGAAATTAGGGCGAGATATCCGTTTTTGCGTAAACTGTGATTTCTTTTCGACAAATAGAATTCCCGTCAACGTTGCTGACGAACTGTGCGCTATTCATGGCCCAGATCCCTACAGAGATGGTTCTGTTTCTGAATTTGTGTAAAAGGGTCATTTTGCAGGTTTTGAAACGTAATTTAACCCAGACTATTAATCTATTAAAATTTTTATTTTGAAGGTAACTCTTTGTACTTTACATAGGACAAACCGACTATTCATATCACAGGTTTAAGTGGATTTTGAGGAATACCGGATGAGTCAAAAAAGTTTATGCCTTTGGCCGAATATGGAATTAAAAGTACTCTCGAGTACCGAATAATCGTCCCCCCGCTTATTAATTTTTAAAAAATTTTCCAACCCTCCCGCTCTTATTCCAACCCCCCCCCCTTTTATTAATTTTTGGAAAAATGAAATGATATTAGACATAATTTCGGTATAAACGCATGAAAAAGTCTCAAGAAGTGCATTCAACAGAACCAAAGTTCAAAAGTATATATATCAGTAACATCACTATGCACATAGACACATAACAGCTACGTGTTTACCTAAGAAAAGGGCTATTTTCTATTTCTCCAAGCACCCCACCCCCGATTATTCTAATCCCCCCCCGATTATTGTTATTTCGAACCATTTCCAACCCCCCCCCCCCCGATTATTCTCATCCCCCCCGTTTATTCGGTACTCGAGAGTATGTGACCGATACTCAAAGTTAAGTGTTAATCTATCAGTCAAAGGCTATCTTAGATGGGAAAATTTCGCTTGGTAATATCACACATCTCTAAGACCCAATAGTTAGAAAAATGCCTGTAAGGGCTTTGTATGGGAATCGTGGATTACACGTTCCATTCTGGCCATGACTTATGAGGCATTGAAGTTTACAGTGCCATTTTGAACTGCAGAATTCGAATTTCAATTGAAGGTAAATCATGGACCAGAATTGAATGTGGAATTTTATTTCCCAAACATGCTCGTTACAAGCATTTTCCTACTTCTTTGAGTCTATAAGATTAGGATATTACCAAGCAAAGTTTCCTCATCTAAGTTAGCCTTTGACTGATAGATTAACATTTCATCTTTGAATATCGGTCACATAACTTTTGTTTCACAGCAAGCCAAACGAGAACAATTTTTTACTCACTCGGTACTTTTTGATGGCTAGTATGAAGCCACCAATGCTGAGGACAGAATTGTCCCTCACCTACAGCAACGATGCTTACAAAATTTGCTTACAAGTAGAAGACGGAGCCTCTCCTTTAACTCAACCCAACACATACAACCTTGCTTCGATCAATATTTTCAATCCAGCTATAACTGAAAGCTTTTTCATATAATCTCATAAAAATGCAGCAACTGCACAGCTGCAAAAGATTACAAAAAAAGATGCCACAAGGAGAATGGAAATACATATCAAACTCGTGGTCATTCAACATATAATGATAAATCTAAACATCTCGATCTCTAATAATGGTTTTGCTCGTTTTTCTGCCTCAAGATATGTTTATTTTCTGACTAAATATACTTTTTACACTTTGTTTCTCTTCTCAGCTAATTGAAAATCGCGGAGAGAGTTGCCGAGCGGCTTAGACAGTTTTCGTTTGGAGACTGAAGTTAAGGTCAGTCGAGTGAGGTCAAACTTCGGATGGGTGACCTCGGAGGCCTGACCTCACAACTCACCTCATCGTCCTTGGGAAGGGACGTTAAACTAGGGGTCCCATGCCTGGATGCGGCATGCACAGTCGGCCTAAATTAGCTCTGAGTAGCTGGAAATCCTGATAAGCCCACTCAAAACAAAGTAAAAAATAAACCATAAAACAAAACAGAATATACCGATTGATATTGTTTGGATTCCAGTCCATAAAGAAGTGAAAATTTGAAATGCATATAAATTTGATAATATTGTTAACCTTCAAATTATATTTATATTTTTATGCAAAGAAATCAATCCCAATTTTAATTTTGAGAATCCATAGAGTCTAGGATATTTTAATAGGTTACCTTGGCCAGAAGTATACACAGAATGATACGAAATGATTTTAAAACGATTCAATATAAAAGCTCGGCGTGTTGCAAATATCTTTGATGATGATTTTCATTATCTAGGGTCGAATTTCTTGTGAAATCGCGTGGGATAGCTATATTTGTAAGAGATATGTCTTTCGTAAAATCTTACTGCTCAAATTTTGTTTTTGCATTATTTCTCTATTTTCCGCTCCTATAGACAATATGATAGCAGTCTCCTCTAAACAAAGATCAATTATTTGTTTGTACGTGTGGCTATATTAGCAATGAATGCAAGAACATCTTTCTCCTAAGAAGCCTTCATCGTTGAAAAAAGTACGTTGAAATAAGCAATCGATGAAATAACACTATTCTTTAAACAATAGAATAACAATAATCCTGGACTGTCATTTGACTCATTACACAAAAGAATGAAATAAAGTTTTCAGGATCGGTAATGTTGTCAGTGTTGGTGATTTTTGAAAATGGTTTTATTGGGTGAAATTCTTGCTGGTTCACCCAGCAAAATTTGGTGATAAAAAACTTTATTTTACGCCTTTACTGGCAAACTTTTGTTATCGGGATGAATTATGAGTTGAAAAATCGGGGATTCCAGCCCTCGCATGACGTTACATCCCAGATTTTATCAAAATTTATCTGCATGATTTGTCATCGGCTCCTCAGCTGGAGCAATGGAGGGCGTCACCCTTTTGTTAATCGACGTTTGTTAATTGACGTTTGTCTAATAATGCGGAAAGGCGGTATTGATCTTAAAGGTCAGCTGAATTGAGATTTTACTGGATGAAAACAGAAGTACTGAATGACAGGAAATGCCTTCTGATTTTTTTACATCTCATCTTATTTTGCGAGTAATTCACTGTTTTGGAGTATCGGTGATTGACGTCTTCTTCATTAATCGCATACATGTTATTCAGATACACATCTGTATAACGTACAACAATAAAGTGGCTTATTTTTCCGGAATTTTTTGATGCAGTGGAAAGTTTTATATGCCTGCATTCCACGAAATTCTGCCAGCTATAAGTACTTCCATTTAAAACATCACAAAAATTCTCTTTTCAAACCTATCATGAAATTTTCCATTTGATGTCTTCTGTCGATGACCCAAATACCCTTAACGATGATGAATGTTTGTCTTTATTTCTTACAGGATATGAAATTGCAGGCTGAAAAGCCCTATTCTGAGCTATACTCTTCACGCAACATTGTAAATCTTGCTTGAGACTTGCCTCGCTCCATAAGGACTCTCAAGTTACGCTCATCTCATTGAGTTGCATTGTTGTCGCTCCACTGAGGGCCTTAGTTCACTAGAACTGTAAAAACGGTGAAAATTTCAATCGGCGACGAGTTTCTGTCGCCCCCCCCCCTTCGTCTTTGGGTCAGAATGTGGCTTAAAGCAACGCGATATTTGCTATTATGACAAGAATGGACCTTTAAACTGATCTTTAAGCCCGGGGGGGGGGGGAACTTGGATTGTCAACATACGAGGAGGTACCGCTGGAAAATATAAAAAGCTACCCTGTCCCGGAGTCAGATTCCTGAAAATGATCCCTGTCCCGGAGCGAAAGGTTCTTAAACAATACCATGTCCTTGAGTTTATTCAGACAAAATTGTGCCCTGCCCTGGAAATGTATAAGAAATCTATCGGAAAATGTGGAAATGTTGCCATCCAAGCGATTTAAATCGTATTCACGGAGCGCAAAAAATGGCCTAGAACGACGTTTCGGAGTCAAAAATGACCATATGGACCCAATATGGACCCTGTCCTGGAGCTGAATTTTTACAAAAGTGATACCCTGTCCCCGACTCGGAATCCTGAGAATGATACCCTGTTCAGGGGCACGCCCCGTACAGAACCATATATGAGTACCCAACCCCCGGTTTTGCAGGCATTTTAGACACAGTGGTTGTGAGAGGAAAAGATCAGATGATTTAGGCCCAATTGATCTTTCAGCTACAATCTGAAAAAGAATGCGAATTGAACGATAGATTGATACTTTTTTGCAGAATGCTCGAACATACACAATAGAGATAGAATCTCCAACACCACCCATTGGAACTTTTGTAGAGCAGCTGAGAGATTTCATACAGAATCAACAAGGAGCTTTACATGTTCCAAAAGCGTAGGGAAATGAGTCGCAGTTGTAGCTTTATCAATTCAGACAAAAGCGAAATAACGACATGAGGCATGTTGTTAGATTTGTCATCATCGTTCAAGCCTGATGATGGTTTGAGTGTCTCTCTGATAGATATGACCGAACTAGATACTTAGTATAGAAAAAGAGACAAAAAAATAAGCTAAACCATCCTCGACAACAGAACAGAAATAAAAGTATAAAAGCACCACTGTTATGCTGACAAACCTTTCAATTAAAATCTTCTTCAGTATAGAATAAGAAATTAATCTGGTAATCATCAATACTTTTGCAGTATGCTTCAAAACCAGGTATCCTGAAAAAGCTAAATTTACTAATTTTAAACCAAGCAACAAGATTTCTTATGCCTGGGAAAATAGTTTGGTCTTTGATCTACTCGGCAAAAAATATATATCCTAATGACTTGCGTTTTAATCAAATTTTTAGCAATGTTTCACATAGCTAGATTTCCACTAGGCCACAAATATAGCGCGAAGCATCAAATTTCGAGGATAAGCTCCCTCAGGAAAGGTTATTTGTTCGCGGAACGAACTTTTTCTGTCAAAAATGCAGTTGGAAAAAATCAACTTTCTTGCAACAAACTTTTATGGCTGTCTTACGTTCGACGTTTCTCGCATCGAGCTACAATTGTCGCCTAATCGAAAATAAGCTTAAGAAATTCTTTTACCTGGAAATAAAGCATAAATTTATTTTTTCACTAATTCTTCCAGGTTGTTTGGTTGAACGAAGCATCAAAATCACGCATTCGCAAGTTTAAGGTATGTGTCTGCATGTTCAATGGTAATATTTACTTTATCACATTTTGATGTGATGCTTCAGTTTTCACTTCATCCAGCAAAAGATGCAGTATTTGACAAATCATAGAAATGTATGATACTGCGTTTTCCATTCGGCATCAGCTGACACGGTGATATACATTTATCACGACTGGGCTTCCACAATTGGAGGAATTGGAGAATTAAAATGTTCTCCTGCCCGGGATGAACCTGTGATGTTCGTGTGAACAGACTCTCCTAAAATCCACCACGCCACTCAAGCGCAATGAAATTTTGGAGAAGTCTGTTGTCATACAGATCTCAGGTATTACACCACGAGAGGTGCCATTTTTGTTTTTTCATTTTTTGGCTTGGAGCCTTCATCAGAGCCATGCATAAGTATTTTTATCATTTAGCATCTTATGAGATAAGCATGATCATATATGTACTTTAAGTAAAGAGTCACATACTGGATTCGTGAAAAAAGTTAAACGTTTGCTGGCCCGTAGCTTACTAACTACTCGTCATAATTTTTTAAAAGGATTATAATTGTATTGTCAACTTGTGAACTTCGATAGTAAAATTTTATTTCGTTTGAATTGGTCATATTTTGATCGATTTAGAAGTGATTTCATAGAATTATTTCTTTTCACAATCTTTCAAAGCAGACCTATGCATCTCGAGAAGTTTTTATTGAGTTTTTCTCCACAGCGATGAAAGTGGAATTTAATCTATTTATCTTAATTCCCAAGCAATTAGTTGCATATATGCTGAGCCAGCTCTACTAAAATTCCTTTTCGCTTTGCAATTTCTTTCAGCTGCTTTGTGGGCAGCTCTCAGTACCGTCATGCTGAGAACTGGCAAATTTGATGAAGGATTGTGAAAACTTCCAAATTTACTGCACCAGGCAGGACTCGAACACGGTTCAAAGAGTTACTAGGTCAACGATCATCCCAATACACTGCTGAGAGTGCAATGAAGTAATCGAGGTGTTGTTTCATTGCGCTTTCAGTAATGTAGTGGGATGATCTTTGGACTAGTACTGCGTGGAGCAGAGTTCGCATGCTACATGATGCAGTAAATTGTGAAAACACCAACTGGGTTTCCCATTGAGAGGCTCTCCATTGAAAGAATAATTGAATTAACTATGTTGCTCTTGGCCAATAGTCATTTTCTTTCTCTTTTGTCCCGTTCAAGCTCATCAGTATCAGCTGTGATGGCAAGACGTACCAATGGGAATATGACCCAATTAGCAGAAAGCTTAAACTCGATAAAGGGTGCGTTGTATTTGTTGGGTACTTTAAATTGTCTTCCAGATTGTTACAACGCTGATGTTAGATTTTCGTTAAAATTGTAAGAGTAAGGAAGCTAAAGTTTGTCTAAAGATTCTTGTTGTGTGGAACTTTCCTTACGTGAGATATTTGACGATAATAGTTCCTTCGAAGTTAGAATTGATGTCCTAATTCTAAAATCCTGATAGCTGTTTCTGATCGTTGATAGTTAGTTGTTGTTGCAGTTGTTGATAGTTGTTGATGTTGTGGAAAATTGTTTCCCCCTTAACTTTTAACACTTTACAAGTATGAATAGCAGGCATACACCCTTTTCATGCGAACTTTGTTTGCAGAAATTATTTGACGGGATTTGATTGGAATTTGGACTATAGTTGATATAAAAGGTCATTTCTACTGACTATGCTGTGACATTTAATCAGGGAGGAGCCTGAAGAATTTCCTTCGTTCTGGATTTTGGATTCTCTTCTTAAGATCCAATTCAGAGCTGCCATAATAACTACAAGTAGTCCTTATGATACCTCTTCAATCCTTCTGCTCCAAAATCTTGGCTTGCCGTCTGTTAAAGATCTCATCAGTCATATGAGCGAAGCAGCAAAACTAACCTAGGAAAAATGTTGCTGAATGGTGAGACGTTAATGATTGCAAACTTCGCTCCACCGAAACAAATTTGTCAATACCTTTATTAGGAACTTATGCAAGTAAAAAAGCTTTCCTTATCCTAGAGCAATTCTGGAGTGATATCATGGAATGAACTAAGCAGGCAGTCTAGTCCCCAGAGTGTATTGGCTGCTCTACTTCTAACTGAGATACCAGAGGCCGTTCTGCAGTTTGATTGGCTATTTGAAAACAACTACAAACACAAATTATATCTAGAATGCTTCCCAATGATTTGAATGACAACAATGTAATGTTGTCACCAAGCAACAACCATTGCAATGTTGCTTTCATGTTTGCAATTAAGGTCGCATAGTTAGCATTGCCTAGCAAACTGCAAATCCACAATTGCTGCTGGATTTTCTTGGCAGTTTTGATAGAAGTGTACGAGGGTGTTCATTTGGCTTTGTGATCAACATAAGAACACTCGGAAACGAGTTTGCTAAGTAAAGGAACTAAATTGGCTCGCTCCCATGCTGCTTTGAGAAATCCTTTCAGACGTATTTACTTTTGTTATTTCCACAGTTGCATTTTGCATCAGTCACATCTAAACAATATGTGTTATATAAGCCTTTTTATATTTAGTTATTGCAATCTACGTTCCTGGTAAGAAAGTGTCTGTTAACCATTATTTTTAATCGGCATAGCACTGCAGTCTTTTGTGATCAGAAATATCTTAGACTGCAGTCAGATTTGCAGTTTTTGAATTGATTGTTGTCTGCTGCAATCCTAAGCATTCCGTGTGAGTTTCTTTTTATGACGATGACGTAATTGGTGTGCTCATATCCTTAAACTCTCTATGTTCAGAAGACTGAAGACTAGTTAATGAGTATCAATGCGTTACTATGGAAGTTAGCTATCTACCGGATGAGTAAATCAAGACAATCTCTGTTTGCAAGGTCAGTGCTCCCTAGAAATTAAGGTAAAGGCACTGCACGTGTATCATTTAATAATGAACATAACATGCTCAAAAAGCCTATAGATTTTACATGACTGAGATTGGCTACTCCGATGTTGAATCATGCGGGATTTTCTAGAGAAAACCCTTCGAGAAACCATCGAAAACAGCATAGAATCACGAGCAAAGTTTTCTGATTTTTCTGCCTGAGAGCAATGACTTATACATGCTTTTATTTCCAACAAACAGGAATATCGTTTTTTTCCTGAATACAAACGGTCGAGTGTTCGAAAACTCAAGCGGAAATCATCATCTTTTTCCATTTTCAGGTTTCTTCTCCTTGCTGAAAAAATACCAAAGAGCATGAGACCAACAAAGTTAAGAGGAGATGCGGAAATGGGAGGTTTGAAATAACTTTTATCCTGGAACATTAATGATCTCAACTTTCTTGACTCCCCATTGGTAATATTTCAATATAGTTAGAGTTTCAAGTTTCTTAAAGGAATTGAGTCCTTATAAATAGCTGAGCGTTAATGCTGTCCTGAATTTTCGCTGACAAACCGCTGACGGTCCTTTGTTATCGCACAATAATGCTGAATTCATTATGAGTCGAGACAAAAGACTTCTTAATCCTTGCATTATCCTGAGGAATTTCTTTGGTTTAATTTCAATAGGGATTAAGTGACGACTTTTGTTTCATGATTGAAAAGAAGTTGATATTGGTCATGAGAGCACTATTTATACGGACTCAGTACCTTTAAGGTATATGGTACTTCTTTTTCTTAGGATCTGTTGCTTAATCATGTTTCTGAAGGATTAAGAGGCTTCAGATTTAATGCAGGACTTGCTTGTTTACCGTTAAGATTACAGATGATATTGCTCATCGTTGCTCTGATATATTAAATTCTGTAGATACAGGGAGCAGTCCTTCATTACTCATTCAAGATCTTCTGATACAGTGTGTTTGGTCTCAAACACATGTTGCTTTGACATAGAGTTACATGACAGAATTTTTCGTGTATACGGAAGACAATGTGTAGGTTGACTAGTTGGTTGCTAAGGCTTAGATCTAACAATGTCATGCTATAGGGAGCAGTAAGTGCCAGTCTAACCTCCAGCAGCGCCTAATTCGAGGAAGATCAGTTCGAATCTAGTCTCTGATAAAGATTGTAATTAATTGATCCTAACATGGTGACTGCATCGATCGAAATCATGAGGTTCAGAAGTTAGGTTTAAAGTAAGAGGGTTTTGCCAAACGAGATTAGTTCATCTCTTTTGAAAAGATGCAGGAAGGAAGCTACCAAATACAAATGTCATATGTCTCAAGTCATGATTTTTTTGCAATTCAGATTCTTGTTAGAACAGTTATCAACATGATACAGTTAACACTTCTTTTTGGTCTTAGTTACTTGTCTGTCATTCTCAAAAGATGACCCAGATGTATTTGTTATGGGAGCAGAAGGAGGTGGAGTTTTCAAGTGCTCTATGGAGTCGAGTTCAATCACATCTAAAGGTAACCAGACACTCTTTTTTATTCTTCATTCAATGTTCAAGGTTTGAATATCTGCAATTATACACGGTGGGTGAGTTAAAAAAGAGTTGAAGCGCCACAGTCCGACAAACACCCCACGTTTTTTCTGATTCACTCGGTCTTACCTCCACAACTGTAGCCAGTTTTAAGAAATCCGATGAAAAATAGCAATGCTCAGGCTGTAAAATTGTTTACTTGTGTTAGAACTCACCCGCAACAATAAACGCAATTAGCTGGCTACCCATAGAACAGTCTTATCTGTAACGAAATTTTGACTTTAGATGCTCTACTTATATTTTGCACAAGAAGTGAATGAAGACTTTATAATGCTGGCGGAATGTTGTAACCGACGATTTCAGAACAGGGAACAGATATTGAACATTTTCGATAATGCATGAGATGCTACAAAATGCATATTTATCCCAGGTTCCTTTGTCAGTCGGAATTACTTTGCTAAGGAGAATTTTAATTGGCTTGCACCTTTCAAGCTAATGTAACACAGCAGGCTTAAGTTTTCTTCTATCTAAGATCAATTTAATGCAGAATGACCCCAGTTAGATTCACGACATAGCCCCATTTATCGCAACAACAACGATGACAACCATAGCAACCTTTTTTGTGTTTGCTCAAACTTGGCCTTATTAACAAGTTCAAATGATCTTTCAATGCAGCCAAACCGGGAGTTTTTTATTTCCACGTTAGCATATCAGATATGACTTGGACGTCATGCAAACAAAAGAATTGATGGGAGAAAGTATATCCTCACAATTGGCAGGTCCTGCAAGCAACCATAAGGTAGATTCAGGAAAACTTTATATTTTGCAAGTCATTGTCATGGTTAGATTTTCCTCACGTTTATTTCTAAAAGAACGCGTAAATCCAGAGAAAACAGCTTTTAAATAAGGTCTTTCTCTTGGGGGTCTTAATCCTTAACAAAATAGGTCCTTCAAAAACGATGTAAAATCAGGATTGCGCTAAAAATGGCGGCGAGGAACGTTTTACGTTTTACCGAGATGCACTGCATTTTTTAATCGAATAAAGATTTGTAATTCGAACACAATGCATCTCGGTAAGAAAGTTCTCGCTGCCAATCCTCTATTCATGTCAATATATTTCTTTTCTTTGAGTATCATTGAAAATACATTAACAAGGCAATAGTTGGACTTTAAAAGGTATTGAACTATTATTACCTAGACAATGGCGACGGAGAAGGAAGCCCATGAGCCCAACCGTAGGTCCTCCAGCATCGCTCCGTTCCTAGGGAATCAAGACATTGCAACACCACAGCTGAACAGTCTTTGCTGAACCTTAATGATTCACTTTGTCGACTTCATTTGATTTGAAAATAAACTTTGTTTTATAAACATGATCTTCAATTTCCAATTTCTTTCATCGGGTATTGAGCTTGTCCTTTGCCCTCTTCGATCATTGGTCAAAATCTGGATTGGTGGGAAAGCTGTTGACCTGACGTGAGTTGAGGCCGATGAGTAAAGTAGGATTGCTCTGCTGTTGTTCATGGCTAAAGCATCTACAAAGACGCCTATAAGTCAGAGAAAATACTGAAAATAGCCACTTAAAGAACTCACCTTACCAAAGACAGTGCCACAAGTGTACCAGGAGATTTGCTTGATCTGAATTGTTTTAAATACTCGACAGAAAGGCTTGCCCAAGTCAGATATTTTTCTAGCAAATTGCTTGAGGAATTTTACTGGACCAACAAATGCCAGTCCGTCAGTGAAGTTGCAAGGAAATAAATAGGTATATGTTGACAGTCACGCTTCCCTCTGTCTTTTGCTTGTTGTCTGAACTAGGCTACGTAGACTACATTCATTTGTTGTTAAGTGAGCCTTAAGTTCCTTACCAGCAGTTTCCAAGAAAAACGATAAGCGTAGAGTCTAAATTATCGCAGGAAGCCAAA
Source organism: Aurelia sp. 4 Dawson et al 2005 (assembly GCA_964019985.1). Lineage (NCBI taxonomy): Eukaryota > Metazoa > Cnidaria > Scyphozoa > Semaeostomeae > Ulmaridae > Aurelia > Aurelia sp. 4 Dawson et al 2005. The sequence goes on along the minus strand of OZ026503.1, from coordinate 6,702,055 downwards.
GTCAGATATTGCAGACACTTTTAATTAACAGGAGACAACATTTAACTAAAAGCTACAGTTTCCAACGGGAGAATTGGTGGATTCTCTTGGCTTTATTACACCATCATAGGGAAGATCTGTTAGACAACTGTTCTGGCGAAGTTGACAATCTTGCTCCTTTACCTTTCATTTTGGTGTTATAAGCTGAAACATGATATCTTGTGTTTTCCTACTTAAATTCCTACTTAAATACTGAAACATCAACTTTCAGTGGAACGGAAAGAAATTAAGCTTTCCACATACCTTTGGCAACATATATTCTTACGTTCAAAATACAGCGTTTCAGAGATCACTAGCTGGTTTGCGATTTGTAATGGACGGTATAGAGCTTTTTGATAACATTTGGCTTAACCAGCCGAATAATTTTGATCACTTGCAGTCAACAGGACATTTTTGAAGATTACTAACAACAAGATGTAAAGATCAAAGTTGTAAGATGCTTCAGATACAGGGTTTTTAAGAGTGAAAGGAAAATCTTTCGCGTTTCACGCGATTTTTAAACATATCTAGGATATCCGATGTTGCTTGTGTATCCCAAATGCGTCTGCCTTGATAACAAAAGTTCGGTACTGTTTAAAGCAAGCTGGTCTCGCTTTGCTAATTTATTTGCAATGATGTTTAAGCAATAGAAGACTATGTTTTGAGTTTACATCGTTTTTAAAGGGCTTATTTGGTAAGGATCATGACCCCAAATGATAGGCCCCATCCAAAATTCGCTTCTTTGGATTTTGCGCTTTCATAGAAAAGCCCGCGAGGAAAATTTAATCATATTAGTACAGAGCTGAAAAATACACATTTTTCCTGGATTTACTCTATAGTCGCTTGCACCACTTGCCATATGTGAGGGGTACTTTCTCCCATCGATTTTTTCGCTTGCGTGACGCTATGGTCACATCTGATTGGCTAAAGTGCAAATGTAAACATCCCGTTCGGCTCTATTGAAAGACTATTGGCCTTTGTTGGACATATTAACTTTCATATAAAATTTGAGACGGAAATGAATAAGTGTATCTGTGGCCTCTGGAACGTGGCTGTGGATTTCTGTCGGAGGCGAGGCAAGGAACCTTTGACAGTTTGAAATCCTCATTGCTGCGGTGAAGTTCATAGAAGCTAATTGGCCTTAAAAATAAGGAACTCCTGGTTCACAGTGAAAGGTTTTTTTATTCTTGGATTGAGGAAACATTCATCTAGATCCTTGCGGCTTTCGTTCATGGCTAGTATCACTGAAAACTTGAATTTTTATTTGTTTTCGCATCAGAGGTTCGAGCCAGCAACTTAGGCCCATCCGCCATTGCCTGTAGCACATAACTGTTGCTATGGTTTCCATACTGGTCAAGATTTCGATTGGGGAGAATTTCGTCAAAATTTTCAGTTTGAAAGTCCATGAGCCGTAGTTTGAGCGCCTATCAGTCCATCAATAGCGATAACTACGAAGATGCAATCAGTCTAGACCCAAGTTGACATTTAGAGGTTAGTATACCGCTGAACCAATGAGACTTTCCGAAAAATCGTCGGAATTTGAATATATTTCTGATCACGAAAGTTTCGTCATGTTAATTTGTGTCCAGGCTCAAATTAGTTTCAGCTGTATTGAGAAGTCTAAAGGTGCCTAAGAAATTTGTCGGAATTTTTACTTTCACAAGACACCTTATCTTGATGCATACTCCAAAATCGCAAGACATTGTTGTCAAATTGAAGCATTGTTTCATATCGCCATTTAAAGTAAATGAACGGGGATTTAGCGACATAATCTAAGCATGGCACAAAAGAACCGCAGGCGCCACTTATATTCCTCTTGTTTCATAGATTCAAACATCAAATACAATAAAATATATTTAGATTACCCAGTCCTCCTAGCTAAGTTTGATTTCAACCCCGTTGATTTACTTGATATTCGTTTGTAATGTCCTTGACTAAACTCTGATATCATGTAGGACTTAAGCGTGTGTAAAAAATTTCACGATAATGGTTTTTGGCCAAAATACCTCATTTTACAATACTCGAAGATAGGACGTAACGATGAAAATGACAAATTATAAATTTGTTCCGCCTTTGATCCAACCATGCAAAAATAGATTTTGTTTGTCAGTAACATATTCAAATTTGAGAGGTTTTCAAAGTTTTCCTTTTTTATTGGGTCACCCGCTAGCAGTAAGTTTATGTCAGTTACCCAGGCCAGACTGCTCCTTGTTTTCGGTTTTCTTTAGCCAAAAATAGTTGGGATTTGAAGTTCTTTTATTGGCTAACCATCAACTTAATTACATTTCGTCTCAAATTTTATGTCAAGCGCAAATCTCCGCGAATGAACAACGAACATACTTTGCTTGAGTGATGTTTCGTTATTACAGATCCTATCTGACGCCTGATATGAGACAGACGTTACTTTGTCTTTTTCACATTTTTGTACTACTTTGATCTATTTCAGGTAATTCGCAATCAAGCGTAGATCTTCGTTCACCAGTGACACTTGCATTCCAGCCGCATTTTGGCCCGGTTTATTCAGTCGACTGTTCACCGTTTCACAGAAATGTCTTCGTCTCGTGTGGAACAGATACAACAGCCAACGTCTACAGCCTTTTACAGGTATGTGATGTGTTTGTATTGTCATATTTTTGTACTATGTACCGGATGCAGAGAGAGTATCACATTTGGCAGGCCACTAGGAAACACTGGGGTGCCCTTCATTGTCTACCTCAATCGATTAGTTGAGGGAGTTTTAAGACAGCCATAAACATTCTTAGCGAGCGGTTTTGCCTAAAATTTCTAATCGTTTTATTCAAGACGATTCATTCAATCTATTATCGACACCTTCATATGCATTTGAAGTATCGTGACCCCATGTTCAGACAACGGATACTTTTACCAACACGATAAATCATGTAGTGAGCCATTTTTGAAACTTTATGACTTGATCTCTTGCCTGAAGACAAGATTTTACTTACCTGATTTTAGTGATTAAGACCTTACAGATTCAGTCGATGCATGTTCCGTGCTGCTCTTGCAACAGATCATAAATGATCTATTGCTATCTCCAAGACTCTTTGAGGAGCTATCTTTTTAATCCTGTCAAGCACAGTGTTTCGAGACTTTTAGGCACAAATTTTTATATCTTTTTGGTTAGCTTCCGTCCAAAAATCTCCAAAACTATATAGCCGTTACACCTCGTGAAGCAGTACATTGGAAAATTAAGCATTTGTTGGCAATTAATAAAGTTTTAGGATTTGACTAAACATTCGTTAGTCTTTCAAACAATTAGCCTAATTTTGCAAGTATCGTGGCCTCTCAAAAATGGATACATGTTTTGTGCATCCGATATAACGGACCGCACAGGGATAGGATTGTGATGTAGGATAATGGAAGCAGATACAACAAAAACGATCTACAGCTTATATACAGGGTGTGTCAAAAGAATTGTTCGACGTTTGATTAAATACTAAACCATAACGATACGCTGAATGGACCCTTGGTCAAGTCATCCTTTTCCCTGAGATTTTAAATTAATTTGTGGCACAAGAATCTTGCAAATCCGCTAAAAATTCATGGATTTACAAGCTTTTGAAGTTCAAGTTTGTGCCATGCTGAAACCAGAGAAGCGGCCTCGAAACGGCATTTTTGGTAAAAGTCCCGCAGGCCATCGTGTCTGTTACTTCTAAATTAATTCAGAGCGAGCCAAATGGGATTCAAACAGGTTTTCGATACATATGGATGCTTTGAGGAAACAGATCCAGTCTCTCGTCGATTACGTTTTGAACCACTGTTTTTGGACTTGTGCAATGTTAAGGAACTTTTGAGAATGATCTCAAGATTTGATTTACTGTGGAAGTCCTATTTGGTTTGCTCTAATTTCAGCGAGAGTTATGACATCGCGTAAGCTTCTTTTATCCCGGTCTTCCAGCTTTTTCCAATTCCAGTAATCTTGGGAGTCTCTGGTTCCGCTATCACATATTTATATAATATTTGCAAGCTCGCAACTCAGTGAATTGTCAACTGATTTGCAAGATTTTAGTCTCTAGAATTATTTCATAATCTTAGGAACAGACATATCTTCCTATGAGTCTGTTCATGTTGTCGTTATTTTTCGATATTTAATCAAATATTGAACAATTTTTTGGAGATACCCTGTCTGATCGTGGAAGCAGATACAACAATAACGATCTACAGCCTTTTATAGGTCAGTTATGCATTTTTGTCTTATTTATAATACGAAATACCAGGTGATTAAAATAAAGCCACTCGAGCAAGACTGCACATAGCTGCTTGCGGTCAGAATCATTGTCACATGTTTTGCACTGGCCAAGCAACATCTCAAAAGATAGCTGGGCTGTAGGGCTAAATTCTAATGGAAACGTTTTGTTGATAACATTTGGTCTCAGCAAGCAAGAAGCGGTGAATAGACTGGCCTAAGTAAGACCTGCAGTCTTGCCTAAGATGCTTGGGACAAGTCAGGAGATTTCGCTACTTCTGTCTTTCTATTCTATTTCTAATTCTGTATACACCGAGACCCTTCAGCAACAAATAACTTAGCTAAAAAAAAACATAAATCTAATTACAATCATTTTTAAAACAGGAAACAAACTACTGCTGATCTTTCAGGGGGCCGTGTTTGTATTGGTTTTCTGCTCATCAAATGACTTTTTAACTGTTTTTTATATTGATACAAGGTAGGGAGCTCCCTAATATTCATAGGAATCTCGTTCCAAGCTTTTAGAGCTGTGTAAGAAAATCTCTTTTTAGAATATTCCAGATTATACCTAGGAATTTGAAGGTTCTCACAAAATCTAGTATTATAGTTAGAGGGTAATCTGTCCCTCAGTAGGGCACCATTGTATAATATACTAACAATTATATAATCTAGTCCAAATGAAACCATCACAACTGCGTGAGATTTTGCTAAAGCTATGTTTAGCTGGCTTTGTCGAACGATTATGTGTTTGTTGGTGAATTAGGGCATGATTTTTTTGAGTTTTGATGGTGAGTAAGGGATCTTTCACCCGACATTAGTTCGTTGTTTCTCATTGTTAGGCAGGATAATGAATGTACTAAGAAGAGTAATCCTGCCTAAACTACATCATCTTACGATAGCTAAGTTCTCTTATGCAGAGCTTTTGCTTAAATTAACTTAAGCAGGGTTTTTCCACATTTTAGCGCATTTCAAAACAGTATTCAAATTTCGTATCAAAAGGTGATATTTCAATACAGCATTTGTAGAATCTGTCGAATTTGAAGTTTTGCAGTTGAGAAAATTTCTGGAAATCAAAAATTCATGAAACGTGTTGCGCTCGTGTGAGATTTTCCCATATTTTTAACGTATGTCTTATTGTAAAAATGTTCAATTGTGCTATTACTAATTCCTTTCCAAGAGTCACACCCAATTGAAAGGCGAACACGTTTCTATAACAATGTATATTCTTACATTTTTCACTGCTTTGTGATCTAAAGATGTGTGATAGCCTGAAAAATCTCGTGGAATAAATAAATGAGAAAGACTAGTTTGATGCTTTTTGGCTTTTCTAAGCATCGCTATTTTGTTCAAGTAACGGGCACTGGATGGATCAAACAAATAGTTGCTTTTGCCGAAATGTACACCTAAGAATCAATTGGCTTTATCAATAGAAATCGGGGTATTGGCAGGAAAACGGAGCTTGATTAGAAAACGAAGAGCGAGGATTGCGACGATAATCATGCTCATATATTTCGTTCTAAATCCAATTGTGACAAATCCAAGTATTAGTAAGACAAATCCATATGAGATAAATCCATCTGACAAATCCGAGAAAATCAAATACTAGGCCATATTTATAGTTATTGATGTTTCGAAGCTAACTTGCTTCATCATCAGGATATCAAGTTTCCAAAAGCACGAGGCTATATTTATATCAATATCAATGGATTATGCTGAATTGACTAGCTAGAGTGTGAAGATTCGTAATACTAAAATATGTCATATTTTCTTAAGCCTAGTTCTTATGCCGTGCAGTGAATATTGATTGCAGCGATGAGGCTTTGTCGTTCATATTTTCATAGTTTGTCTCGTCACATCCATCTTATTCCCCACACGTTGCTATCACATAATTACATGGAGACGAGATTTTTGGGCTTTCCCTGAAATCATTTCCTAACTTCCTAATTTCATAGGGATTAATGTAAAATTTTCATCGCCATATCATTCCCAAGGGGTTCATTTTATTTTCTCTAAAAACGGTAACCCTAACAACCAAGGCTGCTTTTCAGGGGGTCGTAACAGAACTTCAATTTACAAGTTTATATCTTTAAACGAAAATAATTCATCTACTTAGACTCGATTTCATGTCACAGTTTCGCTCTTTGCTTGGACTGATAACGCTACAACTTCGGTTCATTTCCTTACGCTTGCAGAAACCGGTAAAGCTCCATACTGCTTCTATAGACTCGATTACATGCCGTAGTTTCACTCTTTGCTTGAACTGATAACGCTACAACTACGACTCATTTCCTTACGCTTGCAGAAACGCTAAAGCTCCGTACTGATTCTATAGACTCGATTACATGTCGTAGTTTCGATCTTTGCTTGAGCTGATAATGCTACAACTGCGACTCATTTCCCAACGCTTGTAGAAACGGCAAAGCTCCATACTGATTCTATAGACTCGATTACATGCCGTAGTTTCACTCTTTGCTTGAACTGATAACGCTACAACTACGACTCATTTCCTTACGCTTGCAGAAACGCTAAAGCTCCGTACTGATTCTATAGACTCGATTACATGTCGCAGTTTCGCTCTTTGCTTGAACTGATAACGCTACAACTACGGTTCATTTCCTTACGCTTGCAGAAACGGTAAAGCTCCATACTGCTTCTATAGACTCGATTACATGCCGTAGTTTCACTCTTTGCTTGAACTGATAACGCTACAACTACGACTCATTTCCTTACGCTTGCAGAAACGCTAAAGCTCCGTACTGATTCTATAGACTCGATTACATGTCGTAGTTTCGATCTTTGCTTGAGCTGATAATGCTACAACTGCGACTCATTTCCCAACGCTTGTAGAAACGGCGAAGCTCCATACTGATTCTATAGACTCGATTACATGCCGTAGTTTCACTCTTTGCTTGAACTGATAACGCTACAACTACGACTCATTTCCTTACGCTTGCAGAAACGCTAAAGCTCCGTACTGATTCTATAGACTCGATTACATGTCGCAGTTTTGCTCTTTGCTTGGACTGATAACGCTACAACTACGGTTCATTTCCTTACGCTTGCAGAAACGGTAAAGCTCCATACTGATTCTATAGACTCGATTACATGTCGCAGTTTTGCTCTTTGCTTGGACTGATAACGCTACAACTACGGTTCATTTCCTTACGCTTGCAGAAACGGTAAAGCTCCATACTGATTCTATAGACTCGATTACATGTCGTAGTTTCGCTCTTTGCTGGGACTGATAACGCTACAACTACGACTCATTTCCTTACGCTTGCAGAAACGGTAAAGCTCCATACTGATTCTATAGACTCGATTACATGTCGTAGTTTCGCTCTTTGCTAGGACTGATAACGCTACGACTACGGTTCATTTCCTTACGCTTGCAGAAACGGTAAAGCTCCATACTGATTCTATAGACTCGATTACATGTCGTAGTTTCGCTCTTTGCTAGGACTGATAACGCTACAACTACGACTCATTTCCTTACGCTTGCAGAAAGGGTGAAGCTCCATACTGATTCTATAGACTCGATTACATGTCGCAGTTTCGCTCTTTGCTTGGACTGATAACGCTACAACTACGGTTCATTTCCTTACGCTTGCAGAAACGGTAAAGCTCCATACTGATTCTACAGGCTCGATTGCATGTCGTAGTTTCACTCTTTGCTTGGACTGATAACGCTACAACTACGACTCATTTCCTTACGCTTGCAGAAACGGTAAAGCTCCATACTGATTCTATAGACTCGATTACATGTCGTAGTTTCGCTCTTTGCTTGGACTGATAACGCTACAACTACGGTTCATTTCCTTACGCTTGCAGAAACGGTAAAGCTCCATACTGATTCTACAGGCTCGATTACATGTCGTAGTTTCGCTCTTTGCTTGGACTGATAACGCTACAACTACGGTTTATTTCCTTACGCTTGCAGAAACGGTAAAGCTCCGTACTGATTCTATAGACTCGATTAGATGTCGTAGTTTCGCTCTTTGCTTGGACTGATAGCGCTACAACTACGGTTCATTTCCTTACGCTTGCAGAAACGGTAAAGCTCCATACTGATTACATGTCGTAGTTTCGCTCTTTGCTGGGACTGATAACGCTACAACTACGGTTCATTTCCTTACGCTTGCAGAAACGGTAAAGCTCCATACTGATTCTATAGACTCGATTACATATCGCAGTTTTGCTCTTTGCTTGGACTGATAACGCTACAACTACGGTTCATTTCCTTACGCTTGCAGAAACGTTAAAGCTCCATACTGATTCTACAGGCTCGATTACATGTCGTAGTTTCGCTCTTTGCTTGGACTGATAACGCTACAACTACGGTTTATTTCCTTACGCTTGCAGAAACGGTAAAGCTCCGTACTGATTCTATAGACTCGATTAGATGTCGTAGTTTCGCTCTTTGCTTGGACTGATAGCGCTACAACTACGGTTCATTTCCTTACGCTTGCAGAAACGGTAAAGCTCCATACTGATTACATGTCGTAGTTTCGCTCTTTGCTGGGACTGATAACGCTACAACTACGGTTCATTTCCTTACGCTTGCAGAAACGGTAAAGCTCCATACTGATTCTATAGACTCGATTACATATCGCAGTTTTGCTCTTTGCTTGGACTGATAACGCTACAACTACGGTTCATTTCCTTACGCTTGCAGAAACGGTAAAGCTCCATACTGATTCTATAGACTCGATTACATGTCGTAGGTTCGCTCTTTGCTAGGACTGATAACGTTACAAGTACGACTCATTTCCTTACGCTTGCAGAAACGGTAAAGCTCCATGCTGATTCTATAGACTCGACTACATGCCGTAGTTTCGCTCTTCGCTTGAACTGATAACGCTACAACTACGGTATCCCTGTTGGAATAAGGCCCTCAGTGGAGCGATGACAACAACAACGATTCAACTTTATGAAAATACTGTTGCTTGAGGGTCCTTATGTAGTGAGGCTATAATCTAACTGCAAAACTGAAATTTGATAAAAAAATTTTGCATAATGGTCATACCAAGAGTGGCAGGACACAATCAGACCAAGCCAGAACAAATCAAGCCCCCACCCACCCCGAAATGCCACAGTTCTTCGCAGCACTTCAGGGTAGGCATAGAATGCGAAGCTGCCTAATTCAATCCAACTGCAGCGAATCCCATGGTCATACTTCAAAATTTGATGTTGAAAAGCATATCGAGATGGCACGTGCTTCCAGTGTTAGCGTGACTGAGGAGATTGCTGATAGTGTTGATCGCAGGTTTTCGGCCTTCTTTCAACCATTTCAAAGTTACAGATACTTCGTAATTAATGTTCTTGCCAATATTTCAAATGCTCAGAAGGATAGTGCCTGTTTTCTAAATATTGGTGCAAAAATCATTGCATAGTTTCTACCATCATTCCATGTTAATGCTTTTTCTCTAATAAACTTGCCACTTAAAAACGGATTATCATTAAAGGGAAACAACTCAATGATATTTTCTATTTAGCTAGGAAAATTCTCAAATGATGTTCAGATGTGGTACGATACTAGTAGACTTATGACGATGAGTCCCTTGTATTCCTGCGGTAAACCTTGCTCAAGAAGGACTCATAATGAAACAGTGAAAAACTTGGCCCTATTTTCTTCAATCATCAATGGTATGATGATGGTATCACGACTTCGAATCTCAACCCCGTTGGAGTGTTTTCAATTCTTCAATAGAATCGAAACTTCTATCATATTTTCACCGGAACAATAGTAATTCACAAATCTCGCAATCCGATTGGTACTGTAGGAATCCTAACGTTTGAGCCTAAATTTTGCCAGGTTTTTCAGAGTAATATTATGAGTCTCTGTTGACTGAAGCGCAATCATCAAGTCAAAGAGCACAGGGAAACAAGAAATCATCGTCATATATCTACAATACTAGTTTCTAAACATTTTGCTCATTGCGTACCCAACTGTTCTTTTAAGTTCCTTAAACAAGATCGCTTACGTTGCATAATTCGAAAACTTAATTCTCTATCAAGTTCCTGGAAATTTCAAGGAAATATGAAATAGAAAAAGGAAACATTTGAAAAATAATATTTATTCAATGCTTCAATGATCACTATGCATTTAGCACCAATCACCAATCGATTTACAAATGTGAAATGAATACATTACAACTATGTTTAACATTGCCAGATCTTTTGAACATAAATTTGGTGTTTTCCCATTAATTACATCTTCTCTATCAATACGCAATGCTATCTACAGAATATCTAGGATATGATATTGGCTATGATATACGACAGGTTGCAGCTGTTTATGAGAGATCAGAACGGAAATTGAACAAGCAGGACAGCCTCTCTAAATGTGGTTATTTTTCAAACAGGAGTACCTTTTGGGATACTCGGTATATGATTATTCTATGTAACTAGTGTCTCTCTGCAAACTCTTGTAACACAAAATCTTTACGCGAAACTTTGTTTGTGGAAGTTTGACCAATTCATTCATTAGAATTTCAAATACAAGTCTGCGAAAGTTTTCCAGCAACAAATTTTGTTTGCCAAACATTTGAGAACTGTTTGCTGAGCAATTTTCCCCTTTTCTCCACCTCATAAATAACGCTTGACTAGCAGAGTTTGTTGGAAAATGTTTTTGAAAAGTTTTAAAACGTTTTCTCTTGTTCACAAGCAAAGGTTTTTCACAGCAATGTTTCTGATGTAGCCATATGAACAAGCATTTTCCTTGCAAACAAAATCTCAAACATTTTTGCAAACAGTATTCGATCATTCTGCTTTACCTTCTAACGTAAGTGTGCTCAGTAAACTTTGTTAAATATCGTAGGTCAAAGATAACTGTTTCCTGTGACGCAGTTTAAATGAATAGACTTTTCAGACAGACTTTGTAATAGTAATACTCAACCTTCGAAATTTAAACCACGTTTACAATGTACCGGTTTTGATCCATCGCAGAATCGTTACGGTTCAAGGGTTTTCCCACGGCTCCAGAGGAACACAACAGCATCTTTGCGAAACTTTGAAATGAAATTTGTAAAGCATTATTGCCTATGTTTTCCAACTGAATCGATCGAAGGGAAGTTCTTGTTGTGTGCCATAATTCCAGAAGGAGGATTTTAATATCGACAGTAGCTTCAGAGTTAAAGCATTTTCACATCTTCTGAAGTTGTGACGTTATCATATTGTTAGTCGTAAACCGTTAAAGCTACATACTTCTGTTTGCTAACATCCCGTAGATCTTCAAATACTGAGTATTCCTTGTATTGGTCAATTTCACATTCTTTGATCAGTGTACTGTTTATGGTGCTTTTAATCATTGTCAACGCCTCCTTTACCTCCTCTAGTACACCCTTTCATGAAAATCAACAATTTTAGAAGCCCAAAAACGATGATGATATCAAAGATGCTCCCTCTGCAATCTCTGCAATCTCGGCAATCGACCTAAAGTTGCTTTCGATCTATTCACTGGAAAGGATTAGGCAATAGAATCTAAAACATTTTAGACAAATTCCCTACGAAGGGTTTGCATTCTCGCATTTCGATCATTTGTGAATATACTCACATTGCATTTCGCTTCCCTTCTCGGCATCCTATTTTCAAAAGTATGCTTTTCAGGTTATCAGTTTTAGAATAGAACGTACAATAAGTCTTTCGAGACTCGCAAAGGTTTTGACGTTGATTTCACTTTGTAATTTACATCCTCAAATAAAAGAATTATGCTGACGTCGTCTTGATTCAGGTCTTCATGCTAAAACAGCCCACTGTAAAGGGGATGCTGATCCCTTACACTTTTACTACGGATGTAGAGTTGCACCAGTCCCGGGGGGGGGGGTTAACTTCCATATAGGGAGCAACGGGTACGTGCCGCCCGTAAGGATGGGTTTAGAACCTCGAAAATCCTTAAATATGGGTCTCAGAATTTGAATTTTCCAATAGAAATGGGTAGCCTTTTGACTTGCGACGAAAAAGGTTGTCGAGTTTATAATTTGCAACGTTGGATTTTGATCGTTGTAGCTATGAAACGTGGTTGGCTGCAACTTTACCTTTATATTGTGCATTTAAAGTGACGTAATACTTGATTACTGGGATGTTCAACAGGTTTTGTCTCCCAAATATCCATAAAAATGGGCATTGAAATTGACCAAAAATCCTTGAAAATGAGTCTCCTCAAAAATGCTGGGCGGCTTGTCCCCGTCATCCCAAGATTCGAGTCGCCCCCCCCCCTTCCCCGTGGCACCGGTCAATGTAAACGGCGTCTAAATCTTTACTGTGAGAGTTTATAACTAGAAGAACAAGTATGATAATTATGTTTTCCAAACCCGAAATTCTGTGTTTTCTTTGAAGGTAATGTGTCCATATAAATACAGCCAATTTGCTACTTTCACGTGAAATTTCATGTGATTACTTTGGACATGAGCTCCTGAGATTACCACCTTTAATAGTAAGAGCAGCAATCTTTCAATACAGCCGAACCAGATGCTTAATTTGCACGGTAGCCAGTCAGATGTGATCATAACGTCATGCAGACAAAAGAATCGATGGAAAAAGGTACCCCTCACATATGGTAAGCCGTGCAAGCGACTATAAGGTAAATTCAGGAAAAACTGATATTTTTCAACTCAGAACTATTATGATTAAATTTTCCTCATGGGTTTTTCAAAGAGAACGAGTAGATCCGGAGACAAAGAATTTTGAACAGGGCCAAGAATAACAACAAGTGTAAAGTCTAAAATATCGCAGGAAGCCAAATTCAGAAATTGCAGGCCCTTTTAACAAACAGGAGACAACCTTTAGCTGAAATCTACAGTTTCTAATAGGGGCAATAAGTAGACTTCCTTTGCTTCATTACACCCGTAGGTAGATCTGTTAAATTATTGTACTCTCGAAATTGTCGACCTTCCCCTCTACTTTTCATTTCAATGCTGTAAGCTAAACGTGATATCTTCTGTTTGTTCTTAAGTGCTGAAATATCAACTTTCAGTGGAAAGAAAATAAGTAAAGCATTCCTCACCTTTTGGCAACATATGTCCTTACCTTCAAAATACAGCGTTTCTGAGATCGATAGCGGGTTTGTGATCGGCATTCGGCGGTATAGAGTTGTTACATAGCGTTTGGCTTAACCGACTGCGTAAGTTTGAGCACTTGCAGTCAGTAAGACACTTTTGAGGATTGGTAACGGCAAGAAGAAGTTTTGAGATGTTTCAGATACAAGGTTTTCAAGAGCGAAACGAAATTCCATCGCGTTTGACACGATTTCACACAGACTCGCGTATCCAAAATGGAGAGTTTTGTTGCTCGTGTATCCAAAATGCAGAGTTTTGTGTTGCCACTGCCTTGGTAATGAAAGTTCAGTACTGTTTGAAGCAAGCTGGTGTCGCTTTGCTAACGTACTTGCAATGATATTTGAACAATGGAAGACAATAAGAATAAGGTTTGGTAAAATGATAGCCTTATTCAAAATCCTTTTTTTTCCTAGATTTATGCTTTGCTTAGGCAACCCCGAGAGGAAGTTTAAACATATTGATACATCGTTGAAAAATACAAATTTTTCCTGAATTTACTTTATAGTCATTTGCACGACTTGCCTTGTGTGAGGAGTACTTTTCTCGTCGATTCTTTTGTTTGCATGACGTCATGGTTGCATCTGATTGGCTAACGTGCAACTGTAAACATCGGGTTCGGATTTGTTGAAAGATGATTTCCCCTTGTTACCTTTAATACGTGCAGACTTACATGACTTACCTGCGATTACGCTTCTAGAGCTGAACCACAGCAGGCAGCCTAGTTATGAAATTCTACTTTAGTTTGCATGTGATCATTTAGATTCTACCAATCACAGTGCGCTGCTTGAGGTTCTTCATCAGTGCTTCATCAGCACATTTTGACAGAGTGTATACGTGGCCGTACTTAAATGAACACATCACCCCAAGAACGCGTGCAGTAATGTCAATTTATTCAAATAATACTACATCTAAAGTCAATTCTTTTTTATTCTTCAACAAAGGGGTTTTCTCTCTTCCTGCCCCACATACCTGCATTATTTCCATGTTGCTGTCGTGCGTCTCTTTTTCCCCAGAGACCAGCTTCCGATCCTCCATTTGGCTTTTTTAATTGACCTTTTCCACTTGATGCTCTTTTTCCTTTCCAAAGTCCAATGTTGGTAGGCTGATCAATTCGGTGCTTTGACGACTCCCGTTCGCTCTCTGCTTCCCAGTGTGTTATTTTATTGACTACTCCAGTTCCTTTCATTTCTCCATGCCTCGTTGATCGCTTTCCCCACAAACCAGGATCATCTGGTTGCTCTGCACTCCTTGCATACGACAATGGCCTGACTTCTTGCTTCTTTGATTTAGGCTTCCCCACTCCTGATGCTTTGGCCACCAACCGATGATCTCCTTCTGCCGCCACGCGTCTGGCTACTGCCCCAAGCTCTTCATCAGTCAAGTCATGCAATAATTCTTGCCACACTTTCTCTGGTGTGTCGTCATGAACAGCAACACTTCTCTTTCCCCATAATCCAGCACTTCCACGTTGTTCTCTCTTCGACAATGCTGCTGTGATTGCTTTTTCTGCAACTTCCCTTGCTTTCATCTTTGCTGCGCCCATCGCTAGCTTTGTATACTCTTCTAGAAGTTTCTGCTGCTTGCCTTTTTGCGACGAAGTTAGTCTGTCTTCTTTTCCCCAAAGACCAGCGTTGCCTGGTTGCTCATTCTTCGGTGCTTCAATAATCTCTCTGATGATATGGTGTATTTCGTTCAAGTCCTTAAAACGACTCTTTGCATGTTGTGCAGCATTATCTTGCTGTAGGTTTTCGACCTCAGTTTCATCATCGTCCGATAGTAAGCCTGCTTCGAAATCAGGGACTAATGAATCCTCTAAATCGTATTTCTTCATCGTCGCTTGCAGCATTTCTTTGGCTGAGCAGCAAATGAATGTAAAAGCCATGAGGTACAACACAGTCAATCTTTCCATTTTCTCTATATTCTCTTAGACCTACGAAAAAAATTTTCACACACTGTTTTGAGCTAACTTTTAGAACCAAACGACTTTATCGCAAGCTGTTTACAGCAGAATTTGCGAACCAAACCACCTTATCAGTAATGAAATCACAAAGCAGGAAATTATAATCTATCATTTTCAAATGGGGAAAAGGTTTATCACCAGTCCTGAAACATGCAGTTTCTGCAGCATGTTGATATGAATTACATTCGCTCGTCGGTTGGTTTTAAGTAAAGGAAACACTGTTATTCATCTTGGTTTCGGCGCATCAAATGATCTTTTGATGTTAAAGGCAGTATGTCCCTCGCTACTTTGCTTCATCTAAACAAAGCAAGGTCATGATTTTCATGGCCATGAAAATTACACATGAATGACTCTGCCCTCGTTGAATAAACGCGATTGGTGTAAATTTATCGAATATTCAATAGAGCTCTTTATCGATCTTTTCCCATTCATCAAGGGGACAGACTGCCTTTAAAGTATAATCTTGGTGATACAAGCTTGAAGCGATCTGCAAGGTAAGCTTTGTCGTTATTTTGCATTTTCCCTACCATTTAATACCTCTAATCAAATATTTAGGAAGACCGCACCTCAATGAAGCTGGCCACTATCCAGCCTTATAAAGCGCTAATACAACAGAGTAGCAAAATTCTGTCAAATTATTCACAGATCACCCTGTCAGAAACACATACATCACTAGTAGTTGATTGAGAACGCGACGTTACTTTAAACATTGGCTCGACGTGAGGTCATAATAATCTGAGAAGTTTATCAGGCTTTCGAACCCTTGCAAGGGGCAAATTTTGCCCTTGAAACCCCCATCATCTTCTGGTACAGGCCAAATGACGTCGCCAAAACCCCTTGAACCTCATACAAGCCAAATCGTGGTTTTAAAGTGTCATGCACGACGGAGTTTATTTCTTTCATAAAATGTTCGAACCACATCGTGAGTGCCTTTGCCCCCGTAAACATTTGTGCGCTTGTTGAAGAATAGTACGCACCCCAGTTTACTGTATCCAATTTCAATTCAATTTCAATTTTTAATTCTTTCAACACGGTAGCCCCATCAGTTGATCAGCAACTGCTTTTCAGGGGACCGTGGCAAAGGTCTAAAAATTAAAACAAGAGACAAATAACATTGATAAGAAAAAGAAAAGAACGCGTGAGTCAATTTTTTAGTCTTTTTTTGAAGGCGGCAAGGGAGGGTGCTTGTTTAAGATCAAGTTCGAGTTGATTCCAGAGTTTAGGTCCACGAAACGATATTGCGTTTTGCCCATTTTTAGTCTTCCGCAATGGTAGCGAAAGATCAGTTTCAGTATTTCTAAGTTCTCTAACATTCCGAGTTGAATTTTTGACAAACAAGTTGGATAGGTACTCAGGTACAAGTCCATTTAGAGACTTGTACATAGAAGTAGCTGTTTCGCTTCTAATAATATCACTTACAGTTGGCCAATTTAGATTGTGTATTAGTTCCATAGCAGGCGTATCAAATTTACTTTTGATCCGGCTATGGAGTTTCGACGCGGGATAACATGATGAGGTCGCCGTTTGCCACAACTACCTCCAGGTCAACCCAGACTTGCCCCAAGTCTTTTTCGTCAATAGAAGAAATGTCGTTCGCTGTTTCAGGCAAACTTATTACAGATGATGAAACAGACTTGTGGCAAGGCTAAGGTCACCCGTAAGCAACCTGTCAGCTCTCCCCGAGGCCTTGAAATACCGAGTTGGCGACCGGCGGGGGCTAGTCTGTCTCATGGCGCTCCCTGGTCTCCTGGGTAGAGGGTACCCTTTACCCTTGGTTAGCAACCCTCTTATTGATGGTGTCACGATATAAATACTAGTTGGTAGTAACTATAAAATACAACTCACAAATGTGATGAAAGGATGGTTGTTAATCAGAGTAAAGTAAATGACGTAAATGGGACTGGAACTGGTAACAGTGAAGGTACCTCGTCCGGCAGGTGTACCGTGGTGAGTGAGCAGCATGGACCCTGCCGTCAACAAGCTACCGCTAGAAGAAGATGGACAAAAGAGGAAACCGAGCAAGCTATAGTATGTTTAAGCTCAAATGCATTGTAAGAGAGGTTACAGACAGAGGATGCTCCAGGAGTGCAGAAATCTTGGAATGCTTGAAATCTCGGAACAGCATCTAGCCTGTCAAGTTAGAAGTCTACTGAAAACCGAATAATTTACTGCAGTTAAACTGGAAGAATTTAAAAGAAGCAGTATTGAAAACGACATGACAAGCTAGGGAAGAAAATGCATTGGTTGTTGTGTAAGAAGTTCCCGATAGACTGCAATGAGAAATGGTTCTTGCATGAACCAGAACCAGTGCAAGAGAAAGAAAGATGGAAGCTGCTATGGGACTTCACAATACAAACTGATAAGGTGCTGGAACATCGGAGGCCTGACATTGTTGTTATCGATAAGGAGAAAAAGAATGCATTATTGTTGATCCTGCAGTACCAGGAGATCAAAACATCACAGCCAAAGATGGACTTGCTACGAGTCTATCTTTTGGTAACGTCTATCTTTTGGTAACGAGAGAAGGAAAAAATAGAAAAAGAAAAAAGGGGTGGGAAGGAAAAATCTGTTTCCTTCCCTCCTCTTTTTTCTTTTTTCTTTTTTTTGCTTAAACTTGTATGACCAAAAGATAGACTTGTAGCAAGTCCACCAAAGAGTAAGAAATCATCAAAAATACCAAGACCTGCGTATAGAGATTTAAAAGCTGTGGGATTTCAAGGCAGTTGTAGTAATGATGGTGGCAGATGCACTGGGAACAGTTTCCAAAAAGCTGTAGAAACATCTAAAACGAATAGACATTCCTCTGGTCGTCCCATGCTTGCAGAAAGCTGCCTTGCTAGGTACGGCCTTCATCTTGAGAAGAGTGCTTGGCATCTCAGGGTTCGGGTAGAACTCCGATATCAAGTGTGAAATTCCCTTCATGCGATGGTGCTTATCAAAAATAATAATAATAGTAGCAACAACAGTAATAGTGCGGGAGAGCAGTATCACCAAATTAGTCTGGGACGTTGAGTTCAACTTACACATAATGGTAATATCTAGGATGCTAGAGTTGTTACTGGAGGACGAAGAAAAGAATAAGGTTTGGATTTGTGACATGCATGTCCTCGCCAGGTAAATGTAGCAGCTAAAAGAAACGGGAAAGCGACAAAGTATCAACAAGTGGCATTTGAATTAAGAGAAAGGAGACCTTGATATGATATAATGATTGTTCCCATAGTTATTGGTGCTCTTGGTGGTGGTACAAAGGAAGTGTTGTGTGATGTGGCAAATATGGTATTTAGCGAACGCTTACGAGCACAAATAGCTGAGATCGCATTAGCAGAAATGCAGATAACTTTATTTATTAATAGACAGTGAAAACATGATTTGAAAGTACGTTCAAGACTCGTGAATGCTTTTTTATGGAAGATGTTGCTCATTTTTGGGACCAAAAATATTTGATGGTCCATAACTGTTGGCTTTTTAACTGTAGCTCGTTTGCTCTAATAAAAACGTTAATAACATTTCTTAAGGAGAAACATTGAAAATGTAGAATACTCAAATAACGTTTTGCTTCCGCTTCACCAGAACTAATCAAGACTTAATTAAGAGTTATTACTGCTAATTCAGGTTTGCTGTCTTACGTTAAAGAATTTGCAGTTTCTTAGAACTGGCAACAAAATTTACGGAAAAAGCAATTAAACTTCTGTGCTGTGAGAACGCAACTTTGCAATATATGTTTTACAGTTTCTGCAGTTGAATCAATCTCAATTCCGACATTTAATTTGTTTTTGTGAAAATAGGAGGGGTGCTTTGTCTCTTGTTCATTTTACCATAGGAGCAAAATCCGTGCTTCGAGGCTGAGATAATTATACTGCAAGAGCCACCAAACAAATGCAAAACTCCAGCTCCACTCCTTAATTCAGGCCTCAACGTGACTTTGAGAACTGTGCATAGTCCCCCGAAAATTGTTTTTCGTTTGCCTTCAAAGAATAGAAAGATTGTTCTGCCTAATTCTACCTACGATGTCAAATAACAGACCGTTGCTTTTTTTCTTTACTAGCATTTTAAGAGTTTTCATTCGCATTTAGAGGAAGACATAGAGAAGCGAAGTTCCAAAAAGCGAAGTGCCTCTGTCGAAGTCGATATGAAAAGTAAACCCTGCCTGTAACTCATCCACTCATACTTTCTATCGTTCATTCATTCATTCATTCATTCGTTCATTCATTCATTCATTCATTCGTTCATTCATTCATTCATTCATTCATTCCCTTGTGCATTCATTCATACAATCAGCCAATCATTTCTTCATTGATCTATTCATTGTTTACTACCTTCTGCTTATTATGATCGTCATGGTATACCCTATTAAAGTATATGTACGACAACAAATTTTTTAGAGCTATATTTAAAGAAGATGATCTCCAATGAACTACTGTTGTTTAGGAAAATTAAGCTGCTAGGATCAGTGGCTTCTACCTAAACTTTGTGTAAAATATGTAATGTAGAACTAGGCAAGTATCTTATTTCCCCTTTCAAAGCATTGCTGTTTTTAAAGCTTTTAAAATAGTGTTTCACCTTTCTCGTTCTTTATCGTCTGCTGATTGCCACTCAAGGTCATGATCTTTCCTTAACCTATGCATGAGGTATGGAGCTCAGAAAAGATTTTGCTTCTTCTCTCAGCGAAGTCCTTCATTTTAAAGTGTTCAGCTTCATTTTACATTTCAGCCCTGCGTTCTGAATTTTCGGTTAGCTCTTCCAGATCAATATTTTTTCTAAATTATGCCTAAAGTAGGGATTTGCCATTTCTTTCATAGCAATCTTTCATTGAAAACTTTTAAAGGAGAGTGTTTCAAATTTCGCAACCTCGCATTATTGATCGTTTGATAGCTCTTCAAGATCAATGTCTCTTTCTGAAACTATGCCTAAAGTGTAGATTTAACTTGTCCTTTCATAGCAATCTTTAATTCAAACATGTTAAAAACAAAGTAGTTTACCTTTTCTAATTTGGCTTTCCCTGTCGTCTGGTAGCTCCCCAAGATCAATGTCTCTTTCGTATGACAAAAGCATCAATCTCCTAAAAACTGCTTTTTCTTCTATCGTTCACCTGAACTTTAATTCAGGTAGGTCATATAGATATTCATGTGAGTACCTAAATCAGTTATTATTTATGTGTTATAGCCCACGCTTCCCAGCACCATCTGTTTTCAGAATGTTTCACTTTTCTCTAGCCAGATGTTACCAAATCATTGATGATGGATGTGAAATTTTCCAGCTTGTTTATTTGGATAAAAAACGTAGTGCGACGCTATTGTTCTTTTTCTTTCAATTTATCAGAATATGGCTTCTGCTGCTCGCACAAAAATGGTAGTTAAAACGCCTCTTGTTGTTCATGTCTGTTTTTTTATGTATTGCTTTGTAGGAGGACTAGGCTGCTTGAACTGAAATATCAAAGGGAGAGCTTGTTTCACGAGAGGATATGTTTTATTTAAAAGAAAGCACGTATTGATCTCACATTGCTTCTATTCTGATTTTACGATTTTATCGCAAGTGGGTCGCCATGTTGAGACGTTCGCATGAAACTTCGCCTCAGCCACGCAGTGTGTCCCCATATTCTACAAGTTGTCCAATAATTGTGCCACCTTTGCGTAGCTGCTGTGAAGGAGCTTTCTTTTTGTTTGATCTCGTTCTTTACACTTTTGCATGTACGAAAATCACGTTTCAACACCGCATCATTTTGTCACAGTCTATAACGTGTCCACAAAATTGTACTACCTTTGTATAGCAGCTGTGGAGGAGCTGTAGTTTTATTTATCTCGTTCTTTATACTTTTGCTTAGTTGGGGCTTCAACTTGGAGCTTTGAGACCTTGTTGGAATCAATCAGACAAGTGGTTGCTGATTTTTGGCAGAGGAAAGCCAAATAAATGTTTACTTCGAAAACAGAACCCCTTTTCTTCTCCGGCAATGTCAAAATCAAATATGAAGGACCCAGTATCCTTTTCGGGATGTGAAAAAAGGATAGGGTGCTCTATCAGATTTTTCAGCGGCACCTTGTCTCCCATGAAAACAGGACTTTTAAATTCAGGAATGTCTCCTAAGAGGAAATAGAATTTTTTGTCGCTGTTGCTTTACAATAAAACTGAGACGTGAGGATTACGTTTTTTCATCAGAACATTTATATCACCTGTTTGTTGATAAGAAATTATAACTGGAAAGGCAAATGCACTTTATTGTTGACATAATTGGTAAAAATTGTAGAGCAAGCTTGTCTGCCCAAATTTGTACCTAGAAAATCAATGTTTCACTCCTTAAACTGGGAATTTATGATCAGTTCACTCAAGTCACCTTTGACATCTACACCGTATTTGTACAGTTTTGATCCATTATATACATATTTGCATGGTTTTCCTTGTTCCGGAACAAAATACTTCACACGTTAACGGTACGTTTACGCTGTACTGATACAGTTTTTGGTCCACTGAAAAGCGGTTACTGTTCAAGGAACGTTCACACAGCTCCAAAACGCAATGTCTCTATTGACAGAAGCGGCAAAAGTGTTATGGATTAACAGGAGCAGCATAGATGTGGGGGAGGGGGTGGTCTGCTCCGTTATACTTTTGGCGCGGCTCCAAAGTCGTTTGAGTATACATTGTAAGTAGGGTCTTTGTTCCATGTCTGATCAACTAGCAAATAACTCGCTAAAATTTGTTACTGCGTGCTCTTAAGAAAGTTTTTGTAATCAGTGCTCTGTTGTGATCTAAAACTGCTCAAATAGGGACATCAAGAACTGTCCAATGTGACTCCCCTCTATGAAATATGCTGGAATAATTAGCACTGTAGTTAATGACCAGTTTTCTACTTTGTTGGATGAGTTATGTGAACAGGAGAAATATATCGACGTCTTGTATTTTATGAATGTCAGAAACTGTCCAAAATTTTCCACTCGTGCCACGGGGACTGACTACTTCAGTGTGAAAAATTCAGAGATAATTAACTCTGTTGTTAATCACCAACTCTTCATTTTGCTCGAGAGTTATGTGAACGGCGAGTTATGAATTTCTAAAAATGTATTGTATGGCTAGCTCACGTTCTTGCATATGTAAAAAGATGGTTAAACGTGCGAAATGTGTCCATTCATGTCAATTGTAAAATCTTACAACTATTTACCTTTCTTCTTCGAAGCTGTTTTTGAAGGACACGAGAAAGGAACAAGGACTGGGATCAGGTTTTGCTGGTTTCAGCCTCAACATGATGAAAACTCTGCGCAAATATTTCTGATTTGTTTTCTTTCTGGGAGGAGTGCTGTGCTCGCTGTAGTTGTTTCACGAACATCATTGTGCTTACTCAGCCTTAGATGTTATTATATTGACATTTTTAGTCGTCCTTGAAGCATTAAAAGCAAGTTTTGAAACTCGATCGACGTTGAGATGTCGGGCTCATTGTTGAATGAAAATACATTAATAAAAATACAAGAATAAAATAAGAATACATCAATAAAACTTTATTTTGTATATTCGTTGTATTTTGTAACTTTGAATATAATTATACTTTTGCTTCTGTATTTAAAGAATGCCAGGTCATGGAAACTCGATCATACATTGCTTCCCTTCTAATGAAAATCTAAAACCAAAAAGGGCAGACTGCCGTTAACTCTTGAACGCTGAGACTGACCTAGCTAAAATATATTTAGCATCTATCTAAATGTCCCTTTCCCGTATATGATGATGAGAAAAGAGGAAGACTATCCATAACGCATGATCATACAAGCATGGTGAACTGAACTGTTACTCACCTTGTACTTTAGCCTTTCGGCTTTGAAATAATCAACGTTGAAGGAAAATGTGACGATAATTCACAATTTTAGATCTAGACAACTGCAGAAGATCTATTTATCCACTCAGCATAGCATAAAGATAACGAATGATGACGTAGAGAAACTTGAGATTTCGCCAAATGCTTTTAATGATCTTCTTATCACTATTAATTCATGTTCACGCAAAGTCTTCACTAGATATGGTGCATATTTTCCGGCAAAACCCACACCATCTGCTTTTTTGTACACCATCTAATCAGCATCTAACATCTTTCAAGTATGGCGTAGTTTGATACGTTCTTCCGTATTGCTTCTTAGTTATCGAATTTCGTTACCTAATTCAAGGATGGCATTCGTGGGTATTTCTTGGAGCTCAATCGTTCTTGTTCTTTTCAAAACTCGTTTCAACAATGTATAGGACCTTGTTAATAGGACCTTGTATTTCGTCGTACATCATATAATTATTTTTAGTTTTAGTCGGTTTAAATTAGTTAATGCGTTTTCATATGCTATTTACTATTAGAAATAACCAACTTTGAATTATGAAAAACAAAACTAATGAAAAATAGAGTAATCTTCGACATGTTTGCAACTGAAATGCTTATAACCAGTATGCGTTCAACTAAACTAGATTTCATGTTAGGCAGCGAAAAGTTTTTACGGTAGTAAATGAATGCTGTTTGTTGGCAGCTTTTGTTGCAAAGGCATCAGTTACTTTGATTAACACGCCAATCTAAAGCAATTAGCGATCATAGCCAACAGAATCTTTCACGCAACAAGTCAAAGACCCGAAGAGGGAGCAATTCACTTGTTGGTCATATAGGACACCCCCCCCCCCCACTAACGACCCCGCCGAACATTAAAAATACAGCGGGGAAATTATGAAACTATACATTTTCAGCGAGGATTGAAAATATTGTGACGGGGAAAGAAACCTTTGGCTATCATCTGTGATGGAACTCGTATAATTTTTGACGGGGAAACATCAATTTCGACGGGCAAGCAACGGAAATAAGGCGGGGAGAGTGCCGACAACTCAAACTTGGCGGGGCAACGCACTTTCCTGGCGGGTCTTCCTTTTACCTTGGCGGGGCAGCGTTTCAGCGGGGTCGTTACTGGGTGGTGTTATAGGAGCATGTGCTGCAAGAATTTCCGTTAGAAAAGGCGGGTTTTTGGAGACCCAGCCCAAGATTTGAATGAGGTTTCCGATAAGTTCTTTCTAAAAAAACAGTTGTAAAATTGTTGTTTATCCCAAATCTGAGTATTCCCAGGATTCCTAGTAAAAATATTTGACCGTAGTCCCAGAATATTCAACAAAGAGTGGATCCCATTCTTAGAATTTCATGCTAATAACTACTCCAAAACTGGCGCACACCCCCAGTAGCTCCCGGTATAAATCCATCGAAAAAATGCATTGAAACCAGAATGGCTAACTGTCGCCTTGCACACTAGAAAAGGAATTGTTGAAAGAACTCATGAGTATATTTAGAAAGCATAAGGATAGATCCTAACATCTGTCTTGCAGTCTCTACTTTTGTTGAAATATTGTATCAACTGGTCAAAGGACCCATAAGGACTTTGAGTTTCTCTAATGAGCGGTGGTGCTACCCAGGTTGCCAGCCAATGGCTCGACTTGCCACCCTCACGGAAGGCAAGATTGCTTATCACTAGGTCAACTACCACCAGACTATGTGAAAATATATATTGATATAAAATGTTTATCTATACCTTCGATATGGCTGAGTGAAAGTGATCTCAGAAAGAATTTTTTTTCAATTTTCTACTAATAAGGGATCCTGCGCCAGGATGCTGTTGTTGCCTTCGTTGCTCTGCATAAATTGATAACTTACTTTGACAATGATCTTTTAAGGTGCTCGTAATTTGACATTAATTTTCAGCACTTGATAACTCCAAAGTTTCTGGCTGAAGTCACAACAGGACCAAAGACTGTATGAAAGCCCTAACCGTTCTTATCCCGCAGTTAAAAACGTTATCTTATTTATATAGGAACACAAACATGAAAATTAATTTTCCTTGTCAACTGTCAGCAATGAATCAGTATTGAAGCTGTTGATTTCCCGAACATCCACTTACATATTGTGTGTACACGTACATTATATTCTAGAGGAAATCACTTCAAAATTTTCCCGTACGTTTTTTTATTAATTGAAGTAATTGGAAGGTCAAACAAATTTATTTATCTTGTCTTGATCAATGAGAATGGAAATCTAGTTTCGCAAATTTTGTAGCATAACGTCAAGAAATTCACCTGAACGGAAGTTCCTCTGAAAGAAAACGCATTTTAGTGAATCAAAATATTTGTTTTTGATGAAATACTCGTCTTTGACAAGATTTCAAACTTCAACAGAAGTTTGGAAAAATATTTTGCAGCTTGTCTCGAGATCAAGTGATTTCATATTCAAGCAGATAGCTTCCCTCTAAACACCTCTTTCTACGAACTATTGGCTTTCACAATTGTTTTGAGCTACAAATTTTGAACCGGAAATCTGTCTTGACGAAAATCGTTCTCTGATCGATGAATTTCTAACTATTAGATTTCTAAATAGAATTTTCCTTTGCCCCCAAGGAGGGTAACTACCACGTGTGTAGGGACGGTATGTGCAACTTTTTGGAGTGCCTCTTTTCAGGCAGAAAATAGATTTTAGGGTGTCACATTAGGTAAGATCACAAGAAGACGTGAATTTTGGGATGTCAGAAGAATAATTTTTTAGGATATTATATTTTATCTAATGTCATATACTTGGTTAGAATTTTGAATTTTTATCACAATTTTTAGGTATGTATTTTGACTGACCCATAAACGTCGGGGTATGGTATTTGGAACATTTTATCAATCTTAGGGTGTGAATCACAAGTCAAAATATTGGCTCACGCCCGTCATCTACCTATTGAAGTTACCCCCAGATCCCTTGCGCACGGAAGAAATTGCTTAAAGCAAGGAAGCTGCCTCTTTGACAAGAATGTAACAACCAATAGACTTTTGGAGCTTCCATCCAACTTGTCAATTAATATGCTTGCCAGGATTGCCAGCATATCATGCATCGCTTTGGTAACCTTAAAACGACGTCTAGAACTATTATGTGGCTTAAAAAAATTGCGACGCTTACTTCAACTACAACGACAAATCATTGCTGCTTTTTTTTCAGTACATTGGATTGACTAGATTCCTTGTTATGAGAGACTATCAAGTCGTTATTTTCAATTGCTCAACTTGGAAATCCAATTTCTGTGACTGAACAATACAACACAGAGAAACGTGGCACGATGAATATTAGCATGCTAAGAATATTTATGGAGCTGGAGTGGCTACTGAGTGCTTCGTTGTCCAAAACTGAAAAGTCCAATAGCGGAATTTCTCCAAGCTGACCAAAAGGGTCTCTACAAACATTGTCAGAAAATGGGTAATGCAAGAGGCAAAGTGCATTATCCTTATTTCCAATACCGCACGTACACAAGGAACTTAAGGTGGACTGGTAAAGTACGAGTTGCAAGTTGCGAGTTGCGAGTTGGTGCTTTCGGCGAGTGTTCATTGTGAAAAGTGTGAGTTCAAACATTCAGAATGCGAATTGCAAGCTCAATGAAAAAAATTCAGTTTCTTATCTTTTGTAGCTAGGATGCCTTGATTTTCGAGAACCTTTAAGAAATTCAGAATTTAATATAATTCACAGAGAGCTGCTATTATATGTTTTGCTTTATAGTCATTTCCTTATGCACTGAAACAATTTGCAGATCACAATCAGTGATCGACGCAAAGTTTCCTAACCTTGAATCGACTTCAGATTGCTTCATCAAGTTTCTTAATTTCCTTAAATGCCTCTACAGTTTCTTACAAGTGAGTTTTATTGTTGACAAGATAACTTGTACCCTGTTGAAGTAATTTCAACGAGTTACCTTGAAGGTTCCTAAGACATTAGTGATTTTATTGCAATTTCTCGTAAGTTGCTTTTTATCAACAGAATTACCAGGGCCTAAAAACGTTTGTTTATAACAGAAAATGCACAAAATAGTTGCAAACTAAATTGTGGCATCTAAAGAACCCTTTTATTTGGCTACAAACGCATTTTCAAAAGAAAACAGGCAACTCGCAATTCGGTTTCAACGCGCACTTTTGAGTTTCTAACTCGCATCTTTCTTCCAACTCGCAGCTCGCAACTCGCAAATTGAATGCAAGTCGCAACTCGTATCTAGAACAATAAGTACAAGTTGCAAGTCGCAAAATAGGTCAACTCGTAGCTTGCACCTTATCATATCATGACTTAGGCAATCACAGCTATATCTAGATTGATCCTAGAGGACCGAATTCAACTCTTAGTCCTGTTAGATTTTTAATTTCCGTAGCATTATGCATATTGTAAACAGATCTACACGGAGGACGATTTGAACAAGCTATTTGTGCTTGAAGTCCCCAGTCGAAACAGAAATTGTGATATCTTCATCTAAAAGGTTCCATTAAAAGGGAGTACTTGAAAGTGCGTCTAGGAAAAACGAACTGTTCTGCTTACACCTTACAGGTTGCGCATGTGAACGACTTGTTCTTAAACGATACGGCTCTCCTTGCTCTCAAGGGATTTCATTGAACAAGTAAGCTGGGGACATACTTTCACGCCGGTTGATAAGTACGACAAAGCCGTCGATGCCAGCTTCTTTAGTGAAAAGTTTACCGACTAAGATTTTGGAGATTCCTTTGCTCACTTGAACCATTCCAGGCTCCTGATACCGCTAACGCGGCAGAGTATTGCTCTTGCTCCAGCTTTTTAGTGAAGTTTTGCGTCACCTCAGGGTCGTACTTACCATACAAGATGTCAGCATAGTCAAGGTCAGATCTGATATGAAGCCTACAGACTTGATCGATCGCTTCCCTATTGATTTACCTGGATAAGTATTTAATGATACCAATAACCCTCCGAGCCTTAGCACAAGCATTGTTTCCTATACGGTACTTTCTGCATTTTATTCAAAGGCTGTGACAAAACCTTCTACTTCAGCTAAAACCATGTTCTTTCCATGGTATTTTGCTGTCTCATAGTGCTTTTCACACTATGAAAGTTTTTGGGCTAGCAGTTGCGAGATAGTATTCTCTCTTCAACCGTCAACTGTTGTATGTTCAAAATATGTTGTATGGCCAATATTATGTTTAGATCGCTTGTGGACATGGTCTTTAAGTACCTGAAGACCAGCTTTTTTTAAACGGAGACCTAAATCTGAGGTACAGAGAGGCAGATGTAGAATTTCAAGTCGTAGAATTGAAAATGACAACTTCATTTCTTTCCTGTGCGTTCCTCTTCTATCCAGTCCATTCTTGCTTGTTCACTGCCCAAATAAGGCTTCCACTTAAGATGCATTTGCCTTATTTGGGCTGTCGCATGTCATGGTTGGCAACAGTAAAGAGAGAGCGTCTACGTGATTGCAGCTTTAAGGCATGACTATGCATAAGTTATCTTAGCGATTACACGTCGCCACTTTTGGAGTCAGTCTACTCGTCTTCGCACTTTGCTGCTGTGTAATTATGAATTTAGTGTAGATCGTTGAAAAGAGAAGTGATGGTAATGGTGGAAAAAGTAGCATATGTGCTGTCTTTCACGTACACTGTAGAGAACCTTCCGAGCTTTTTAAGCTAGCCATTCTTTATCAGCAGGGGTCGGAATTTGGCTTTGCTGAGCTCACCTCACAATAAATGTCCACCTGCAGGCTTATCCAGCTATCTGCCTACATGAACTTTTGATTTTGAGGTTTTCCTACCTTTTTCTTTTCCAGCTCGTCAAAGAATATCATTTCATACTATGTTTTGAAATTTCGAAATTTTAGGTTTGCTGCTGCAAACTTCAAGCATTCAACAAATAAAATGAATTACGATGTCACCAGAATGAGTACTTTTGTCTTTATCTGAAGTATACCACAACTGATGTAATACTGATGTTGGTAAGATTTGAAACGAAAAAATGTGCTAGAATACTGAGCCCATTTTGTTACCTCAAAACTCAAATTCCCCTCATTTTTCAAATTCTGTCCTTTTCATATCTTTCTATCGATGCTAGTTTGACAATACCTTGAAGAGAAAATCAAACCTTACTACTAAATACATTTTTGTCCGTCCACCTTTTGGAGTACTGCAGGGTAAATAGATCCTATAACTGGGATAATCCATTTTCTCGACTCAAAATTTTTTTTCCCTCCCAATATCTTCGAATGAAGTGAGAAATTTTCTAACTTTGACTTTCCACTAGGCGGAATATTCCTCTCGCAAGAAAACTTCTTTTCTTCTCAAGCACGATTCCGCTTGAAAGTTGAATAGATTCCTACTTTTGAGTGACGTTGCTTTCCGCAAGCCAATCAGATGGCTGGAAAAGGTCGTTGCGAGCGGAATACTGCGCCAAGTGAAAGTCAGGGATAGTAGGTTAAGTTCCATTCGAATATTAGGCTCTTTTAGCAGTAAGACGCGAACGTCTTTGAAAACGTGGGTACATTTTTAAGTTTGTAGAGCATTCTGATTTTTCATGCTTTTCCCTCCCAGAAATCTGCTCACAGACAGACAAATTCTCTAAGAGCAGTTTGCATTTTCGCATTGCCATCATCTGTGAATATGCTTATATTGCATTTTGCTTCCCTTCTCGACGTCCTATTTTTGCAGTGCGGCCTTCAAAAGAATACTTTTCAGGTTGTCAGTTTCAGAATAAAACGTAAAATAAATCTCTCGAGACTTGCAAAAGTTTTGAAGTTGATTTCTCTTTGTAATTTACATCTTCGAACAAAAGAATTATGCTGGCGTCTTCTTGACTCGCGTCTCCTTGCTAAAACAGCCTATTAATTCACATCCGACAACACCCTTCTCAAGGATGTAAGCCTAGTTTTGATGTCTGTATGCAAATGTATAGGAGGATAACTGGAGGAGGTGAATATGTTTGACGACTTTGAACGTTACTTGTGCGAACAAGATGTTACTTGCCCATGTAAATTCAATTCTAAAAGACAGTCGATTTACGCAAGAAACATTTAAAACTAGATTTGTTTTGATTTAAGCTCCTTGGTAAACTGCACAAAACAATAGTGTTGGACTTAATTTGATAGAATTTCAATTGTATTTGGGTATAATCGCTCGAACTCATTGTCATTTATGACGAAGGTAACACCTAGAAGGCCATGACATTTGGAAATGCTGTAGAGCATGGTCTTCGTGCTGCACACGGGGGGGGGGGATTCTTCCATAGTAAAGGTACCTGGGGATGTGCCGCCCACAAGGGTATACTTTTTCGGAATTCTAGTCTAGCCAAGGGAAGGCAAGGGCATGCTTTGTGACAATTTTGGTCAAAGCACTGTAAAAATTTGGTAATTTCTGCAAAAAAATCTAATTTTAAAAAAATTTTTGTCCCGAGAATGAGAAAATTTGGCAAGTTTTGTCTAGAAAACGCCAATTCAGGGCACTTTTGATTGAGAGATTAGTCTAGCCAAGGGTATCATTTTCACCAAATTGGTCTAGCCAACGGTCCCATTTTGAAACCGTGGGCGGCACACCCCTACCCGAAATTTAGCCGAGAACCCCCCCCCCCCCCGTGGTGCTGCATGCTTCAAGAAACTTTTTAATTCTGAACGAAGCAATAAATCACTATGCAGAGCACTAGTAATCCATTTTTTACCACTATTGAAGGACAATATCTGGGTTTCTTGTTCGAGATGCATCCATATTTTTGCAACAAACCGGCCAGAACGAAGGAATCGAAAGAAGCAGGACACCCGCTTGTTTAGGCCACAGCTTCGAAGGGAGAAATTTCGCATGTTTATGGATCAAGAACTAAATTTCGTTTATGAAGGCAGATCACTTTAATGGACAGATGGAGAACACATGATAGGCAATATCTTATTTGTTCTGGGCATTGACTAGCACTTGTTGGACATATGGGTTTATTTGTGCTGGACATTGAGTAGCACTTTTTGGACATATGGGTTAACAACTCAATGAAGAAAGTTTTTAAATTCCTTATATCTTTCTTGAAACTTTCTCTTGTTCTGAAAATATTGGCTTTGAAAAATGACGGACAGCGTACAAGGAGGATGCTGTCTATTGAAATAGAAGCGATTACTTCCGATGGAAAACTGCAATGACTTCCATTTTGATGATTTTCATAAACTCCAGCATAGCAATATGGTCCACAAGGTAAATGGGCTCGCTTGGAGTAAAATGGGATGACAAAAAAATTTATAAAAATTTTGATTCACAGACTCTTCTCTGAATACGTAAATATTCATTGTTTTCCAGGTGTCAAAATTTAACTGTTTCGCCCTTGCGTACCCATTTTACCCCTGCAACAGACCCTTTGCAACATGCTGTATAAGTAATCTTCATTTCTGCCGATTTGGAAAGCACACTAAAGCTTGATGTAAGCGCGGATGTAAGCATATTTTTCATGAGATGCAGCTCTTGGCAAGAGAAGTTTTTGAACTGATTTTCTTTGATTTTTATTTCTTTGATATCACTTGAAATGGCAATTTTTGGAAGTCCATCATTCTTATGAAATTATCCTTCCCGTTCTGGCAAATTCAGTTAGGTAGAGAAATATCGAGGAATCCAAAACTTCGAGCGAAACTGCCGTGAAACCAAGGACAAACGTTAAATTTGTGAAAAAGTCTGCTCACCTGCTGTGCTGCACTCCAAGTTTGTAAGCAGAGTAATCGACGGCTTGTGAAAGGTTTGAAAACTAAGAAACTTCGAGTCCAAATTTCTCATAGAAGTTGAAAGAGCGAGGATACAGCTATTGTGTTATGTTTCGATTGTTCACTTTCCGACACTTGGGACACCTGCTGACGCCGTTTATCACAAATTTTTTTTTCTTTCCCGTCACAGCTTTCTTTCAACAAAGGTCAGGAGTGACGTCGGAATTATGGCTTGGTGTTGTCAGGCGTTTTAAGTTGTTTAGCTAATTATTCGAATAGCTTAAATTCCAAGTTTCTACGCATATTCAAGCCAAAAGGTGCAACGAGTATTGTTCGTTTGTTTTCATATCTAAATCAATCCTGAATGCTTTCTGCTCAACGTTGCTACCCGACGCTGAAATACATCTTACAAGGGCCCTCTCTCCGAAAATTGCATACAAATCTATAAACGCCGCTGTTTCAAGCATGTGTCCTTTGTCTTATGCTAGTTGTTTCGTTACTTCACTAAAGCCTCCAAAATGAGATCTAAGAAATCCACCTATTTCCGAACAATTGTAAACGTGAAATACAAGGAGATTTCTTCAAAATGACACTTTCCTATTCGCAAAAAGATAGAAGTTTATGTGATATTGCCCATGAAAAGCTTAAAGGTCATCATTCCGACTGAAACTTAAAATCCGCTTTAATATTCACGTGATGAAAAACGAAACTTGGAACTTCCAAAGGAAATCTGTTTTTATCTTTATTTGGGTCTTAAATTGTTGTTCCACGTGAAAGACCAATGAAATTCATCGCACAATGAACTACAATTTCAGAGTTGTCAAGCTGAAGATCTGACATTTTCGCCTACCGAAATTCCTATTGATCCCAGAATAGATGTGGGTTTTTCCTAAGTGGGCTTAAGTCTGCACCTATGGCAAGCCATTTCAGAATCGATCTATTTCTGATCAGCATTGATTCCTTTCCTTACTTCAAATTCATTGCCAACAGTAACTTTTTAAAAGCGATTTTTGTAACTTTATAAAGTGATAACATTGATCCGAAGAGAAATATCGCTTTGCAGCCATGTTAATTTTCTATTGCATTGAACATCTCGTTTTAACATGTGAGAAATGCAGGCCTTTAAAGATAATTGACATTTCAACACTTTCCAGCGGAGTTCACTGCTAATTTTTACACATAAAAGTTTGAACAGGAATATTTGCTATTTTCATTTTCCACACATCAGCTTGCCTAGGTACATGGATATAAAAGCTCAATTTAGGCTATATTCCTTGTCCATGACAATGTAGACTTAAAACCTAGTTCCTTTTCTTTTTACAAACTTTACTGATCGAATTTTTTCATACGCTCAAACCAAAACTCGTGGCCCTTCGCCTTCCTTTTCAAGATTTATGTTTTCCTTTCAGATTGTTGGCTTTTTTATTTAATTTTGCCCAGAGTCAAGAAAAGTCACTGCTCCACGGCTGTGACCCCGAAGAAGATTTTTCTTGCTCAAGTTATGTTTGACTAAGGTTTAATGACCTTCTGCGGTTTATTTTGGCAAGGACAATTGGTTCATGAATGTTTTAGGTTATAAGCACACGGGGAGTTCGAAAGATCTTCTTGTTTTGACTGGATAAAGTGAGGAAGGTTTAAGTAATGAAACTGGCATCTGAAGGAAAGTTTGAAATTTTTCTAGACCGTCATATTTTACAACTTTGATTTCTGCTTTCTCGCGATCTCAGGCTCCTCAGCTTAGAAACGTAGGCAAAAATTTGATCTGAATAAGATGGGCCCGACAACTGAATTTTCGAAGCAGCTACGGGATGGGTACGGGATCAAGGCTGCAACAAAACCAAACAGATTTTCACCAAATGTTTTCATTAACTTTAACCTTTCCTTAACTTTTTCTGAGATTGTTAAGAGCTCCATCTTGGCTTTTATGCTAATTCTAATGTTTTGACAGTCGGTCAAGAGCGAGACTTGAACACGAAGAGCAAGTCCAGTTTTACCCAACATTTGAGTCCGCTTAAACATAAGAAGATGAGCACACTAAGATTAGCACACTTAGATGCACTTAGTTACTCTTTGATGGCCGGGACAAATGGCCTATCTTCAATGAGCGTTGATGATTGAAAGTGACAGGTTTGATAAGAGTTGTACACTATCGCTAGGTTTTTCTCCAGTCATTGGCGAAACAGTCTCGGAACCTTGCATTACAGATATCGTGCCTTCGATGGTCAAACTTTGAAATTTGAGGTGTGTCATCAATGACGTCACAGATGAATTTAATATTTGCTAGAAAGATTTTCAGGAACTTTTTGTTTAAGATCTTTCAGTGTTATTGTTTGTGCCCTAACTGGTGCTTTTTGTATTCTTAGCAGCGCTTTGCTAGGGCTCAAAATTCGCTGACCTGGCTATTTGGCAGCACAGTTGAAACAGCTTTTGGAACGATGGTACCAAGTTGTAGTATTCCCAGTTTTAATTACGATGATGTTTCAGACCTAAGTTTGCCTTGAATCTTTTGTCGGAAATCAGTATGAGCACAGTTCAAAGTTAACTCCTAAAATGACGTTTTACTCATTGGATATTCTGCTGAGTAATGACTCGATAACAGTTCATATGAGACGGTTAATTTCTTTCTCGAAGAAGTTTGTTTCTATATAGAAGTTTCTATACAGTAGTAATACTCATATGCTTCTCGGGGTATTGTCCTTGTAGTATTTGGTAGAATCGTTTATAGGTAGCGTACTGAGTAGTTTATCTGTAAAATTTTGAATTGAATATATGATGAAAGGAGCTCAAGATTAGGCATGTTCAAAAATGGTAAAGTTTCCAAAGTGAATTCATTCTTAAGAAACTTGAAAATAAATCCCACTTTTTAGTCCTATTCAATAAAACAATTATTTCAGGGATTATCTTTAGTTCGGAAGAGCATAGGCTCCAAACCTTCAAATCTACGAGAAAAGGCGGGTGTAAAATTCAATAACCTTTTTCTTTAATTTGAATGATTTGAAGGAAACTTTATTCACCTCTCTATGATTCTACCGTTGGACTTTTCAGAAATATGGAATATTTGTCAAAATTACAGCCTATTTTATATTTTAGCTCATTTTATGATGTGACATCATCGAATTTCTAAATCGCAAACCAGACGAGTGAGAAAATCTCGCTTGATACCATATTGTAGGCATCCAAACACTATGGCTTTCTTCAAAATTATTTGATCTTTCGTCAAGGGGTTTAGAAATTACGATAGTTTAAAGTTTTTTTCGGAAATTTTCTTGAATTCTTAACAAAGAAGAAAAACAATGTAATTTTGAAAACATTGAAGATTTCAGAAAAGTCCAACGGTAGATTTACTGTAAAATAGTTCAAGTTTCTTTGAAGCCGTTCAGTTCAAAGAAATAGGTCATTGAATTTTACACCGAGCTTTTTAAAGATTTGAAACCTATACTGTTCGGAAGGAAAAGACGGAGGAAAGGAAAGTTGATAAACGACGTAAAATTAAATTAAGTCGTGAGAGTCGCTACCTTCTTTGCTTGTACTAGATTACCCTTTATTGAAATTTTCGAACTGCCAAGAAAGCTCTACCGCTACCTATTGGGAAATGCGAAATAAACTTTGAATGGAGACATTTGAAAAGAACTCAGCACCTAAGATCGAGAAATACTGAGCAACATTCAATACTGAAACTTTCGAAATGTGAACAGCTTTAATGAATGCAGAAGAAACTCTCTAACTCAACAAGCTGAGAAAAATTGGTACTTAAAATTGATAAATGCAAAGAAGCTTACAATGTCGAAAGCTTAGAAACGCTAAGAAAGCTTTATGCTGAATGTTGGGGATGCAAAGACATCTTAGATTGAAAAATGCTATGAAACTTTTGATGCTTAATCTTTCAGAAAAGCTAAAGCCTGCAACGTCTTTAATCGAGAAATGCTTGGAACTTCCAATTAGGAGTTTGGGAACTTTACTTCACGTCTACACAAACGGAAATACAAAAAATTTAAACAGACAACCTGTTACAAAAACCTTTAAATGCTTTGAATCTAGAAATGATAAGAAAACTATACTCTCATAAATAGGAAGATACGGAAAGCTAACGCAAAGAGATGATTTGAAAACCTCTTATACTTCAAATCGAGAAAATGACAAGAAAACATCATTTCTACACATAAGAAAATACGAAGTCATTTATAACAGAAATGGTAAAAAAATTCAATACCTAAAACCGAGAAATGGTAAGACAGCTTCATTTCTACACATGAGAAAATGCAAAGGAACGTACACAGAAATGGTAAACAGCTTTCAATACTCTAGATCGAGAATGGGAAAGAAAGCTTTATTTCAACTCATAGGAAAATACAGAAGAACTTAAACAGAGAAATGTTAGAAAAGGTAACCTCCAATACTTTAAATCGAGAAATGCTGAAATGTTTTGCAGCCTAAACCGTTTGAGACTGTTCCGTTCTGTTCTACCTTTATAGAAAACCAATAATGGTATTTAGTTACCTACCTTCTTCGCTGAAGCCTGTCTACTCTTCAAGTAGCACTGATGATGTACTGAAATGTATTTTAGCTGCAATGTTCGCTGGATGAATATATTAAGTGATGAGTATGTTCACACTTGATGCCAGCACTTACTGCAACGGCCACTTAATTGCCTTTAAACTGCGTTGCACTCCACATCTTATAGTGAGCAAAGGGGCTGGGTCATCTGATATGGCACGCAATGTAAGCCCTTTGTTTACATCCTATGGTAAATTTCGTACAAATCACAGGGGCACACGATAAGACAATCGGGTTCGTTTTTAACATGTCCGTTGCATTTACATCCTTATCGCCTCGTCTGAATGAATTTATCAGCACACCAACTGCTCTAAAATTGATTAAAGAAAAAATGAGCGATGTTGTGGTTATCTTAGAAGCCCCCTGCGGTTGCAAACTCTCGTAAAAATTGTTTTTTAATCAAACAGGTACTGAGTTTCCTTTCCAGGATTTGATGGGATTTCCGCCCATCCTATCGCACAAGTTGAATCAATTTTGCATGCAATGGCTTTTCGTGAAATTACATCATTCATTGTGATATGTGTACTCGCTGACAAATTACATATTATCGGGTGAGTCAGAAAGTGTTTAGACGTTTGAAATCATGTAGTTTTCAAACTATTCATTAGATCCCAATAAACCGATATTTTTTTGGGCAGCAACATATCAACTTATCTACAAAGATTTGGGTTGTCAATATCGGTCAGATCTTCCTCACCTTGCAAAAGCTTTACTGGATGCCTCATAAAAAACTTCCCAGGTTTAAACTCGAACATCTCTTGACCTAGACTTATGTCGATGAGTCTCTTGTTTCCCTGTGCTCTTTGACTTGATGATGGCGCTTCAGTCAAGAGAGACTCATAACATTGCTCTTTAAAACTTGGCCCAATTTAGGCCCAAAATTTGCAATTCCTAAAGTACCAATCAGATTGCGAGATTTGGCAAAGAACAATGCTGTCGAATTTTCAATTCGGATGATGCAGTTGACCAGATTTTGAACGAAGTTGCTGCAGCAGGTAGTTGAAGATTTCTCTAATTTGTTTTGGTCTTAAAAACATGGAAACTGTAGCGTTGAGAGACTCATTTTGCACTTACCAGGTAAAGTGAGCTTCTTTCTTCAGATTTATACCAAGTTTCGTTGATTAACTGTCTGCTTAACGTAGTATTCATCGCATTTTCTTTCCGAGGAATGACCGTTGAACAGAGCTGCGGGATTTATTCGATCGATCGATCGATTGATCGAATCATGATCGAATGCTGGAGATAGGGCCGGGTAGCCTCTAGACTTATGACGATGAGCCCTTGTATCCCTGCGGTAAACCTTGCTCAAGAGGGACTCATCGTGAAACAGTAAAAAACCCGGCCCTGTCTCCTGCTTTCTATCATGATTCGATCGATCGAATCAGCATCGAACGACTGCCGTAGCGCTGTTCAACGGTCACTTCTCAGAAAGAAAATGCGATAAAAACCACGTTAAGCTGGCGTTTAATCAAAGAAACTTGATATCAATCTGAAGAAGGAAGGTCACTTTACGTGGTAAGTCCAAAATGAGTCTTTCAACGCTACATTTTCCATGCTTTTAAGACCAAAACAAACCAGAGAAAACTTCAGCCACCTACCGTAGCACTTTTTTTCAAAATCTAGTCAACTGCATCATTCAAATCGAGAATTCTACATCATTGTTCTCTGCCAAATCTCGCAATCTGATTGGTACGTTAGGAATTTGAAGTTTGGGCCTAAATAGGGCCAGGTTTTTCAGAGTAATACTATGAGTCTATTGCCTATTGCCTATTGCCTATAGTCTATTGCCTGAAGCGCCGTCATCAAGTCAAAGAGCACAGGGCAACAAGAGACTCATCGTCATCAGTCTAAGTAGCCTCACTACCATAAGGACCCTCAAGTTACGCTCATCTCACTGAGTTGAATTGTTGTTGTTGTTATCGCTCCGACAAGGTTCTGTCGCCCGGTCGTCTACCGATCAGCATGTGGCGTAGAGCAAGGCGGTTTTTGCTTTTGTGGCAAGAATGATCCTTTACCGAAGTACTGATACCTAATTTGATGGTACAGCAGTTCTAGAAAACTGACTTTTAAGGCATTTTAGACCCAGTGGTTGTGATGAAAAAGTAGCAGATGATTTAGGCCCACAGCTACATTCTATAAAAGAATGCGAATCGAACAACAGATTGATACATTTTGTAGAATGTTTGAATGTACACAGTAGTGATAGAGACTCCAGCACTGCTCAATCGAACTTTTTGTGGAGCAGCACAGAAAGGTTTCAAATAGAATCAGTAAGGAACTTTACCGTTTCTGCAAGCGTATGGGAATGATTCGTAGTTGTAGCGATATCAGTTCCGGCAAAGAGCGAAACTACGACATGTAATCGAGTCTAAGGGCCGGGTTTTCACTATTTCATTATGAGTTTCTCTTGAGCAAGGTTTACCGCAGGGATACAAGGGACTCATCATCATAAGTCTACACTTGACCTGTTCATCCTAAAAAAAACAAATAAAACACTTTCTAAAACTGCTATAATGCAATTACCAAATGAGCACACAGGTAGCAGCGTATGGTTGTAGTAATTGTAAGCGTATAATTGCAAACCAGTTTCTTCCATATCGTTGTTCTTTTGATTGTGATGTTCGTGTTCTTTGACTCCCTCCATCAAAATATTAGGCCCATTAACAGACCCTGTCCGAAAACGGGAATCCAATATGAAGAAGATATCTCAGTCAAGGACTGAGATACAACTTTTTACTTGAGGTGGCCATGAATAAACCGGGTGAGGAGTGAAGCGAGCCAAATACCTTGAAGGGGGTCTTAGGGATGCTAGTCTTTGTTCCTCAATGCAGATTGGCGTAACAGGCAAATCTACGTTGAGATGTACACATCCCTAAAAACAAGTGAGTACTAACAAAATTTTCTTTCCTGGGTGCTTCCATATCTTATTCAGTGCATTTATTTAGTTTTAGTTTTCGTTCGAATTTGATTAGTCTCTTTTTATACATTATAATTAGAAGCTACTCATCTGTTCGAAATAAAATAACAACAACAATCCCTGATTAAAATCTTAAAAAGGGAAAAATTGGATTGATGGCCACTCCGCAGCAGGCACTCAAACAGAGCACATGGTTTTAGGACACCCTGTAGTTACTCACTTCAATGCATTTGACGGAAATTTAAAGTTTACGGAAGCCTTTCTCTTTCAGTATGATGGGTGTTAGTGTGGCAAAATAGTAAGCGTTACAATCTACATGTTGATGTTGTAAAAGGCTGTTGCCACATGCTGAAACCATCTATTTTCTTTTCCGATGTTCAATTTGATCCAACTACTGCTTATTTGATCACAGGGAGCCCCCTTAAAAAGTAGTGAAAACCAGACACAATGTGTCCTCTACCCGCGAGTGCGGCATCTGCGAAGGAGCAATGAAGACAGAAGAACGGAGCGAGCGAATTAGCGATTGCGGAGGAGGAGGGAGAGAGCGGAGGAGAAAACGCGGAGGAGAGAAGAGAAGAAAGGGGAGAAAGAAAGAAGACAAGGGAAGCAACTCTCTGATATTGGCGCTCACTGTGCACCCAAGTTTGTTGGTGCATCGATGACTGGCGGGAAACTGCGGACTGAGAAGAAACTATGCACCAAGATGAACGGCGAGCAGCAACAGACAACTGACAGACATCTACGTGACATTACAAATGTCACTAGTTCATCTGTAGGACAGCACCAAGATTCGACTTTGTTTTGTAAATGGTAAGTTGGCTTTATCTTTTCTAGCTGCCGCCAACAGAAACGACAACACAACAAGCGGTTGGGTTTCGCATCAAGACAGACTTGGCCTCTCTTGGCCTTTCTTTCTCCCCTTTCTTCTCTTCTCTCCTCCGCGTTTTCTCCTCCGCTCTCTCCCTCCTCCTCCGCAATCGCTAATTCGCTCGCTCCGTTCTTCTGTCTTCATTGCTCCTTCGCAGATGCCGCACTCGTGGGTAGAGGACACATTGTGTCTGGTTTTCACTACTTTTTAAGGGGGCTCCCTGTGATTTGATAGCTGCATAACGATGTTTTTAGAAATGTCTTTTTCTTTACTAAGATGAGCAGGTCAAGGGGTATTTTGAGTTTAAAACTGTTTAGCTTCTTAGGAGATACCATGCATAACCTTGAAAGGAGATTAACGGCCCAGAGAAAATTGGTGGTAATTTTACCCAAAGACGACTTAGTGAGCCAATACGAACAATTTTCTTTGGAAATGCCACTCCTCCCTAGATACCATGACATTGATAATTGGTAGTTTATTATCTTATGGTGGAAGTGTTCAATTCTAGTTTAGTCTAGTTCAATTCTATTTTTTATCTACATCAATGATCTCCCTAGTGCTGTCCAGGGCTCAACTGTATCCATGTATGCTGATGATACTAGCCTTTGCTTAAAATCAAGAGATATTTCTCAGCTGAACGAGGCTATCAATAACGATCTTGAGCACTTAGACTCATGGTTGAAGGGCAATAAGCTTTCGCTTAATGTTGCTAAAACACAGTCTATGTTAATCGCAACCAAACCAAAGCACCGAACGCTCAACAATGCTGCAGAAAAATTGCATCTTAAGATTCGCAGTAGTTTAAAAAACAACATTGGATGAAACCAAACTAAGCAATCATCATCACCAAGTCAAAATAGTAGCGAAGGGTGGGTCTAGAATTAGACAGGCAACTCAACAAGTCGGAAAATCTGACAGCGACATTATCGTGGTCCACGCAGGAACAAACGACATAAAGAGTAGCAATGCAGAACGCTGAGTGATGAGATCATAAACACATTGAACAAAATCCAAGAAAGCAATCCATCATCACAAATAGCATATTCATCGATGTTTCGCAGAAATGACAAGAACGACCCAACCCCTAACAGAAAGGTAGCGGAGGTAAACAAGATCCTGGAAGAAAAGCTAAATCTCCATGGTTTTGATTTCATCAACAACGCGAACATTCTCTTCTGCAACCTTTGGAAAGACGGACTCCACATCAATGATGGCGGAATCAGAAAATTTGCTGGTAATTTAAGTAGTTATTTTAGATATTGTTAGGATTCGGACAGCTTAGGAAATAAATTCAAGAAAAACTCTAAAGTACAAAGTCCCATTGCTACAAATAACTCCACTCAAACTAGAAAGAGAAATGGTCTTAAGATAGCTTCTTACAATATTGTGTCTCTTAGAAAATATAAGGATGAACTTTCCTTGATGCTCAATGAAAATCAAATTGATATTATTGGGTTAAATGAAACTAGGCTCAACCAAACTATTAAAGACCAAGAAATCCACATCGATGGGTATCAAATTTTTAGAAACGATCGAAACCAAGATGGCGGAGGGGTAGCATTTTATGTAAAGGACAGCTTGACAGACGTAAAAGTAAAGCTAAAAAGCGACGAGCTTGAGCTCCTTTGTTTAGAAATAACACCACGCAATGCAAAAGGCATGTTTTTATTAAGTTGGTATAGACCACCGACACCAGACATAGATAAAACATCGTTTGATAGCCTAAGGGAAATTTTAAGGCAGCTCGAAAGGGAAGATAAGGAAATAATCTTGTGTGGAGATACCAACTGTGACTTTAAGGATCCCAAAAATAAAAACACTAAGCTGTTAAAACAACTTTATAATGAATGTCAACTTGAGCAACTGATAAAGGATCACACAAGGGTTGCTGTAAGAGCTACTAAAGAGAGTGAACACCATACCAGTAAGACGCTTATAGACCATTTCTCAACAAACAAACCAAGGTATATTCTTAGTTCTGTAGTCATAAAATCGGGCATGGTAGACCATTTTATGATATATGCCATACGGAAAGTTAACGCGTGGAGGATTAGGTCTAAAAAATCAAAAATTCTTGAAACACGAAGTTTAAGAAATTACGATAAAGCAAAATTCTTAAACGACATAAAGGAAGAGAATTGGGAGCTTGTGCTATCTCCGTTCTCTGAAACACCAAATCTAATGGTTGATAAATTCCACGAGATCTTTGATGGCTTACTAGATGCACATGTACCAATTAGG
Source organism: Aurelia sp. 4 Dawson et al 2005 (assembly GCA_964019985.1). NCBI lineage: Eukaryota > Metazoa > Cnidaria > Scyphozoa > Semaeostomeae > Ulmaridae > Aurelia > Aurelia sp. 4 Dawson et al 2005. The sequence continues at coordinate 6,659,777 of OZ026503.1, read as the reverse complement.
AGAAAAAAGATTAGAAATCAACCTGCACCGTGGATTACACCACAAATAAAAAGACTTATGGAAGAGAGGGATAGGGCCAAGAAAAACTCCATAAAAAGCCCCAAACTTCTCAAATCGTATAAATCTTTGCGAAACAAGGTGACAAACGCTATTAGATCCTCTATAAGATTACACTACCACTCTTTGATTAATGAAAACAAGGACAATCCCAAAAACATGTGGGAAAACCATAAATAAGGTGCTAGATAAGGCCCCTAATTCAACAACTATTATGCAAGTCAGGGATGGCAGCAAAACAGTTTCTGATTCAAAGCAAATTGCCAATGTCCTAAATGGCCACTTTGTTAATATCGGTCCGAGACTTGCTCATAGAATCGAAGTTAAACCGGGCGATGATCCTCTCTGTCATCTTAATAATCCTACAGAAGAAACAGTCTTCCAGTTCAAACAAGTAAATGAGAGAACAGTTCTGAAATATATCCAAAATCTAAAACAAGGAAAATCTGCTGGTCCTGACAAAATACCAACGGCAATTTTGAAAGACGCTGCTGAATTTCTTTGTAAACCACTAACTATGATCTTTAACAGTTCTTTAAGGCTAGGGACTTTCCCCGACCGTTGGAAAATAGCACGAATTACACCAATTTATAAATCAGGTGCCAAAGATGATACGAATAACTATAGGCCAATTTCAATTTTGTCAGTGCTATCTAAGTTATTTGAAAAGATTGCACATGACCAACTTATTGATTTCCTCCAATCTAACAAAAAACTAACGCAGAATCAGTTCGCTTTCTGTAAGCTCCATTCTACAATTACCTCACTGATTGGTGTCTCAGATCATTGGTATTCAAGTATCGACAACAACAAAGCTAACTTTGCTCTTTTTCTCGACTTGAAAAAGGCATTTGATACCGTGGATCATGAGATACTCATCAGTAAATTAGCAAAATATGGAATAACAGGTATTGAGAACAACTGGTTTAAATCCTATTTAACTAACAGAAGGCAGTACTGTTCCATTGATGGTCAAGTATCTGATATTATGGAAATAGATTGTGGGATCCCCCAAGGTTCATGCTTGGGACCGCTGCTCTTTATCATTTATTTAAATGATTTTGAGCACTGTCTCGAACACTCAAGAGCCAACATGTACGCAGATGGTACTGAGATAACAATATCCTCAAACAACCAAGTAGAGCTTATAGAAAAAGCACAAGCTGAGTTATTAAACATCGCAGAATGGATGAGGATTAACAAACTCAGTCTCAATCCCACCAAAACAGAATACATGATACTAGATCATCCTCGTAGAAGGAAAAATAGAGAATTATTACCGCAAGTATTCATAAATCGCGAAAAAATTAAGCAGGTTGACAAAACAAAATTTCTTGGGGTAATAGTTGACGATACTTTAAGTTGGGAAGAACAGTATGAATCAGTTAAGAAAAAGTTTGCTGGGGGCCTTGCAGCAATGAAGAAACTTAAGGGCATCCTCCCACAATCAATGCTTTTTCAAGTGTACAAAGCGCTTGTTGAGAGTCATCTTCGCTATGCTGACGTATATGGGGGAGCTTATCGGAAACTAAAATAACAGCCCTTCAGAGACTGCAAAATCGTGCATTTGAAATCATTCAAGGATCGAAAATAAAGGACTCTTTGATTCGACCCACATTTAGCATCGACCAGATGTTTCAATTTGACCGGTCGGTTCTGATGTATAAGATAATTAACAAGATATGTCCTGAGAGTCTGCACGATAAATTTGCTGAAAGATCCTCAATAAGCAAGTATGATACAAGAAATAAAACTGATCTCCAAATCCCAAGGCTAAATCTAGACTTCAGTAGAAAAAGTTTCAATTATACTGGTCTAAAAACTTGGAATTCTATTCCAACACACATAAGAGAGTCTGGCACTCTCACCCGGTTTAAGAATGGGCTAAAAAGTCATTTTCTAAGCTGAGGAAAAATATGTTTTCGCACGAATCCATGGAAGAACAGTACTGGCTTTTATATCTATTATTAAGCATACTATTTTTTGTTATACTTTTTTATACTGAATGGATGTCGTGATTAAATAAGAAAATAAGAAGAAGAAGTAGTGAACTGGACGTTGTCGATAAGACCAAATACCTTGGTGGAAAGAACATATTAAAGCGGTCTCCACCAAAGTATCGAGAGCCATCGGGCTTGTCGAGCTTTTAAAACTTGCGAAGAATATTCTCCTAATTGCTTCTTTGAAAACATTGTACTCGAGTATTGTGGAGCCCCATTTTCGATACTGCTGCTCAGTATGGAGCTGTTGTTGCACAACTGATATTGATCAGCTCCAAAAGCTTCAAAACAGAGCTACCAGAATTGTAACAAACAGCAGCTTTGATACCCTAAGTAGGCCACTCATTCGGAGTCTTGGCTGGAAAACCGTTCGCGAACTTGTCGACCAGGATTCTGGACTGATAGTCTATAAGTGTATCAATAGACTTGCTCCGCAGTACATAAGCAATCTTTTCACAAGAAACTCTGCCTGTAGCTCCCGCAGCCTTCGAAATACGAAGACTGACTTGAGGATACGAAAGAAAACATCCACAAATGGGCAGAAATGTTCTTCGTATCGAGGTGCAAAACTGTGGAATAGCCTCCCAGCTGAGACTTAACAGGCACCCTCCATTGCTGTGTTCAAACAGCATATTTAAGTCTATTGGATTTATTTAGATTTTTTTTACTTTTGAAAATTAGGTTTACTTTTTAGTTTTGTATATATATTGTAATAGTTTTCAGGTGGCTTTAACTTGATTTTTATCGTAAGTTTTTATTTGGAGGGCTCCGTGAAAATCAGCCACTAGGGTGAAGGGCCTCCCTCCTTAATAAATTGAAATGAAATGAAATGAAATGAAATGAAATGAAATGAAATGAAATGAAGTGAAATGAAATGAAATGAAATGAAATGAAATGAAATGAAATGAAGCATCCACTTGCCTCGCACATCGTATCAAATGAACGATATGTAGAAAACAATACATTGGAGAAACTTGCCGCCAGATAAATAATCGCTTTGGGGAGCATTTGAGAAACGTTGAACGCAAAATCCACGAGCATGAAAAGCACACCGATGACGCAGACAGGAATGTATCGAAACATTTCAACCTTCCTGACCATTCAAAAGCGGACATGTCTATACTTGGTTTGACAATGGCGCCAATTTGCAATAAACAGAGAATAACATAAGAGAAACGTTTAAGTTTTAAGCTTGGGATACTTTTCTCCAATGGACTCAACAAACAGTTTTCTTTTGCATAGGCATTTCTACGTTAGCGTCATCTTTTCCTCCTTCGTAGCTTCCTTGAAGCCACTCTTTCTTTTGCAGCGTCAAATTCTATTGGAAGTTCTTTCCTTCTCCATAGCCTGGTTTCCATATGATCATAACAGTCGGCGACCTGCTACGACACATCGGCGACGTGTCTCCGATCAATCGGCGTCATATGGAAACGGTCACTGTTATGATCATATGGAAACCACGCTTTAAACTTATCTCAACTCTTTCGATGCGTCCCCATGCTGTCCCCGTCTGATCGGCGACGTCGGTGACGTCGTTCAGAAAATGTTTCCATTTAATGCAATCGACCCCGATGTGTCCCCGAGCCTGTCTCGGCGACGCGTCGCCGACTGCTACGATCATATGGAAACCAGGCTTATCTTTCGACTTTTCGAGCTCTGCCGCTTAACTGTCTTGTGCGTACCATTTCTCATCACTGCTGATGAAGGGTTACGCTCGATACATGTAGTGCAATTAATTCCTGGCATTTTAGTTTACCTGACACGTAAAGTTATCTTTATTTACTGAAGCTATTGCCGTACGTCATTCTCAACATGTTATTACAAGGGAATATCCTACCTCCCACGGCCCCCTGAAAAGCAGTTCTCATGGACTGACGGGGCTACCGTGCCTAAATAAATAAAAATGAATGAAATGAAAATGAACCTTCCTTTAATCCGCGGCGAAATTTTTCCATTTTCAAATGCTACGCCTGGAACGTTTCATTCCGCTTTAAGATCGTGCCGCTGTTGAAATCGTTTTCATCAAGGGTTTAGTGCAAATTGAATGTCAAAATGGCGTGATGTCGTACACTTTTCATTCAAAAATGGTATAGTGTAAACAGTGTCTAAGTTTTCTTTTTTCAGTCCCAGAAAAATCCAAAAAACAGAATAAATGAAACACGTCGTATCTACACCAATTCCCTACTCCAATAAATGTACAATTTTGTTGATTCTAAAATTATGTCAAAATTTTCTTATTTTTCATCTAACCATTTAAGAGCTGTTAAAGTTTTGAATTTAAAATTTTCTGCAACAGTGTATTGTACGTAATGCTCTGAGTTTCGATGAGTTTGTGAATTATCGCAATTTAACTCTTATGACATCACAGTTCGTTAATTGTCTTGGCTTGACTTTAGGAAGTGCCATTCTGGTCTTTTGATGTTATTGGAGAATTGCTCCATGTTGGTTTTTTCCGTCGGATTTGGTTTAGGCCTTACCGAAATCCCCTCACGCATGCGGCGTTCAGAATACAGCTTCAGAATCCCCAGAAAGGCTGGCATTCGATGATTCCTTGGGCTGAGTCCTTCCATTGGAGTTGCCAGGGCGTCAGCCTTTTTGTCAAGCTTTGATCTCTCTTCGATGTACTTGATCAGGTTTTGCAACACATTTGAAATCGCTTGCCTCCTTTTAAAGTCCGCTTTTCCCCATGATTTCCCTCCAGTTCGCTTGATCCACATTCCTGGCTGTCCACGCTTTCCCCACATCCCTGGTTGTAGATCATTGGAGCTGTCTGTCAGTTCTCTGCTCACTTCTCGCTTGTTTTCACTTTTCACATCATCTTTCTGTGTCCACATGTCTGCCCTTGCTTCCATTTCATCCCACAAGATAGCGCTTTGCTTCGAGTCTGATGTCGGGAATTTTTTCAAAAGAATTCGCTTTCCCATTCGAGGCCATGCGTCATCTTTGATTTCCAATGCATTGTGCGGCTGAGAATGCGCACCGAAAACAAACATAGCTGCGTGAACGATGAGAATGCAGGAGATAGCCCAACTGTTTTCTCCAATGCACCACATATCGATGTTTAGACAGTTTTTGGACAGTAAATTCTGATCTGTACAGTTCCTCGTTTACTGACTTTGGCTCGTTTTGTTATCCTTATATCAAAGTGGCACGTCTCATATTTTATTTATATGTAAAATTAAAAGCTTTATTGGACTGTATTGGCTGTTGATATCGCTTCATAAACGTAATCGAAACGGTGCGCTTTACAGTATTTCTTTGCAAGCTAGTCCGCCATGAGCCTAAAGCGTCGAATTAAATAGAGCCATTTAAGAAATCACGATCGAAGCACTGAGCACCACTGAGCATTGGGCAGACTTCTTTCAGATGGCTGATCTCCGGGGGTCAGTTTTGACCGGATTTCTGGATGGGATTTTTTTTGTTTAGCAAAGCTATGATCAATTTTTGTATCTTGCTTTATAGTCATTCCTTTTCCCTAGTTTCCTTCCATGCCATATATTTGGTATTTCAGCAAATTTATGAGCAGTAAATAACTTTTTGGCCGGCGCTGAGCACCTTGAATCAATCGAGCCAAACAGACTTGGTTGGTATTGATATTGGTTGGAATTGGTTGGTTAATTTCAGCTCAGTGAAATCTTTTGAATAGAAGTTAATTGCGGAAAGCATCCGATAAAACCGCTTAAATACTGGTGCTTAGATAATGAAGATTTGCTTCCTCTATGCCGAAAATACGAAGTGCTCAATGTTTCCATTTGGAATATTTTTAACGATTTGATGAAATTACAATAAGCATACTTACATTACACTGCACCATTCTTATTGAAAAAAGATATAAAGTCACTGGATCTAGAAGAGCTTTATCTTTCAAGCTTATATTCAGATTTTCCTGACAGGACTTGTGGATTCTGTCGCTGATGATGATGATGATGATGATGATGATGATGATGATGATGATGATGATGATGATGATGATGATGATTATGATGATGCTGATGATGATGATGATGATGATGATGATGATGATGATGATGATGATGATGATGATGATGATGGTGATGATGATGATGATGATGATGGTGATGGTGAGGATGATGATGATGGTGATGGTGATGATGGTGATGATGCTTGTGATGGTGATGATGATTATGATGATGGTGATGATGATGATGATTGAATGAATGCCTCTGGCGACAAGTTGCATATCGAATTTTTAATTTCAAATAGGAAGAGAACAGATTAAATATTGTAAAGAGCTGGGATTGTATTCAGGCAGTGCATCACGGCACTTAAAAACAACCGGCTGACACTCATTCGATGACTTTTTCATTCCTTTTTAAATCTCCTTTACCGACAGTGTATTTTACTGTTTTAGTAAGGATATATCGATTTTCAGAGGTATTTTAGCAAATATATTTATTATTAGACTGAAATATCTATTGTCCACCTCGTTAGGCCTAACTATAGATCATCTCCAAAACAAATCGATTTATAAATTGCGGAATCCTTTTATTTCCATCATGATTTTACTGGCACAGCAGGCCCATGGAGCTTTGTTTTGCAAATATTATGCTTTTTACACAAGCTGTTAGCTAGCTAGCCGTTCATCGTTTTACGTTAACTAGAAATTACAAAAAATTTTATGACTCTAGCCCAACCTTAGCCTGCGTGCGTCCCCTACTGTTCCTTTAGAGTTGAAACTTTCCGTTGAATTGAATTCATTTTCCGACGCCAGTAGGGTCTGCGAACCAGCGAATGAAAGCCTGTTCTGAGCCACGTGCTGGTTTCGCAAAAACACGGAACTATTTTCATTGATTAATAACCAATCCATTGTCTTGCGAAGTACTTCATGTGGGTTTTACTTCATCCTAATTGCGAAATGGCGTTGTCGAAGAGCAAAATGGCCTCGCAAGACAATAGATTGTTTATTAATCAATAAAAATAGTTCCGTGTTTTTGCGGAACCAGCACGTGACTCAGAACAGGCTTTCAGTCGCTGGTTCGCAGACCCTACTGGCGTCAGAAAATGAATTCAATTCAACGGGAAATTTCAACTCTACGGAAACAGTAGAGGATGCACGCAGGCTACCCAACCTTAGCTGGGGTGAATACTGTAATACAAAAGATTCAGTTCTCTAATATTGTAAATCGATTAGCCGTCCTAAAGAGTAGATTTCACACCTCTGGGTTCACTCGATCAAATCAAAATACACAGAGCACAGAAAGCAACACATCATGTTCGACTGCACTGGAGGTGTGAAATGTATTCTTCTGGTAGGCAAATCGCTTGGTACTGTCAGAAAGCTTAATATTTTGTTTTATGAATTTATCCTTGCTCCTTATTTTTGTTTTAATTGGCAGACAAGGAATTCTCGCAAGCTATAAATCAACGCAGGCAAGGAAAACCCGAAACCTCCATGGCTAACTGTCTCATAATGCAAAAGAAAGGGGTTGTTTAGAGAAGACACAAGTATACTCGATTGAAGAAGGGTAGATCTATACATTCGGCTTGAGCATGTCATCTTTTTATCCTTAAACTGAGCATCAATTAGTTCAAATCGACTCAAGATATGCTGGAATTGGAATGTTACTATTGAATAACGCTAAAGCTTCTGAAGAAAAAGATAAAGCCGAGGCAGACTGGTGAATTTATTATTCTTCTTTCGATATTTCATAATTTCTGTCTGGATCACTTTTCGTGTGCGTATGAAGATAGTTGGCTATACTGGTTTCTGGGCAAATCTAATGGCTTCTTTGTTTTTAGTTGCTGTTTGAGATACTTTCCTTTGTCTAGAACTAATAGTCACTTTTAATGCATGTCAATAAAGGATTGCGCTAAAGATGGTGGCGAGGAATTTTTTACCGAGATGCATCGCGTTCGAAATTTATAAATCTTTAACGATTCTATAGCAATTGATTAAAGAATGCAGTGCATCTCGGTAAAAATTTCCTCGCCACCATCTTTAGCGCAATCATTTATTAGAGGAAACCGAGGATATTTTTTACAAAATCTGTCAATTTTAGTTGCATAAATTTCCCAAATTAACGCAAATGAAACTGAAGAATCTTGTGCTCGTTAAGATCTTCTTAATCGGTAAAAATTGTAAAGTCAAAAGCACGAACTGGTTCCTGTTCAAGCCAATTGTTTTTGAGAGCAGAAATATTGAAATTTGCCGAAAGTTGTGCCGCAGTTCAACAGTCTTTTTGTCAGATCCTTGCTTTCGGTTTCATCAAACGATCTTTTCCTTTGATATTAAGTGTTTAAAGCTTAGACAGTCTTCTTTATGCCAACCGAAGACAGGGTAATCTTTTCAAAACGGGAGATTTTCAGAAAAAATTCTTAGCTTTGAAAACAGGCTACAAGGGTTTGTGTATCCTCAAAACAGAATGAACCGAAGGCATCAGAGAGACAAATCTTAAAAAATTATAGATTATGGAACAGAGTAACTTAACACGACATTCAGCATGTTGCAGTGCAATTCCCTTTACAGTTATTTACGAATGAGCATGCCTTGCTGTGTTTTGGCCTTACTGACCCACCTCAAAAAGCAGAAGTGACTGAAGACCTGATGCTTGCGGGAGTGCTGTTTCCACATATTTGTAAGGACCTTTGCTTACTTGATCTAGGCTTTCCGTTTAATGCAAGCGGTTCAGGTTTATTATTTCCTTTGTTAACAATGGTTTCCTTCTTTCCTCAGTCGTTTAGCTACTGCTAACGATCAATCTTCTTGATTCGCTTTCACGCATTGCCTTACCTTTTTTCATCGTTTCTTTATTGAAAATATCTTAAATCATCCTTGCTGTTCCGATTGATAATGCTGCTCTGAATGCCCTCATTGCTCTCTGCACTTTGCTGTGATCCCCAAGGGAACGCCTTCTTCTAGCTTTTTTATCTACCGGGTGTCCCAAACGGAATGTATGCGTTGGGACAGTTCCTGCGATAAAGCCTTGGATTCAAAAATTTTTTTATTTCAGTTGATGCTATAGATGAGCTCTGGACTGAAATTTTGCGACTTGCATGTCCAGATCGAGTTGTATTCGCAGAGGAATTGATTCAAGCATGCAGAATTTCTGAGGGAGCCTAAGATAGACGCGAAGACAGATGGTCATGGTATTATGCAGTCATTATCTATGTATTTGGACGAAAAACTTTCGGGGCAGTTCAGCAATACATCACTCAGCTTATTTATAACAGCTTTTTAAGTGTACCAATTTCTGAGTCCCTTCATGGTTGAATAGGTTTTACTTGCTTAAAATTTTGTTCGTTCGGAAATTCCTACTGGCTAGAAATCTACTCCGAAGGTGAATTATGGAATTTTGAAACTGTGTTCCCCATGATCAATCTAAGTCTGGTCAATCTAAACATGGTCTATTTTGAATCATCAAACAATAGGATTATGTATGCAGCGTGGCCTTTCTCTTGTCCTATTTTAAACTAGATTGTCATATGACCTCACGTGTCTTGCCCTTGCGAAATGTGTCAAAAACTTCATCATTTGAGGATTCTTTGAGCGCTGTTTGGTCAATGGGTGGCCAAACGTATGCTGCTGTTTCAGAGAACTTCTTTGGGTATATCTATGGCATATTTTGTTTTATCTTTGACAAGAAATTATTTACTTGAAACAAACAACGCAACCCCCCCGTATTTTGAATGCTATTTTAATCCTTGAGAGAAACATCATCTGAAAAATGGCTTAGTTAACAGAATGCCGTGTGAAGAACAGATGGATAGAGGGTTTTCGACTATGTTAAAGCTGATTTATTCCCTGCACATGCTTGTTTAAAGAAATATTTTTAAGTTTAGAATATTTTTTAATATTCTCATTGTAAAGCAAAGCTAATAATTAGAGTTAATTCTTCTATTGTCGGTAACATAATACTGTAGATTTGGTCAATCAATTTATAACAAACGAGATAGAAAAATCACATGGAGTTTATATAGTAAGTTGGAATGAAATTTGGTCACAAGAAATGTATTTTGATCAATCACATCATTTTTGATCAACACGTTTAGTCAGTCTCAGGGTCCAGCAAAGAATGGCTTTTCCTTTTCTGGCTTGCAACTTGAGCAATAGACATGTGATTTACACGTGAAAAACTTTAGAAATCGGACCTTCTATTTGTAGATTTACAAGCGAGAGGAATAGATCGCCTACTTGGGATGTGTAGATTTATTCATCTGCTCGTGATAAAGCCTTATTGTTAGGGATACGAACAGGCTAAGTTGTGAGCCTCTGAAAATCTCCCAAAAAAAGGAACCCATCGCATGCGCAACAACGATTTACTTCAATGACATTACATGCAAATTAGCTTGACTGTTTGGAGACAAGAGGAGAAACGATAGCAACGACGCGCATGACAGTGTTAGCCTCTACGTTGATTCACTCTCAACGAATCAGAAACCCAATATGGCAAAGAATAGGGTCAGCACTTCATTTCCCCCAAAAATTGTTGTCATTGGCTAAATTCAGTTTTTACTTGAGGCGCGCTGCCTTTAGGAACCCTGAATTTAGTGGGTCTTTGTTATTTCCATTTGACTTATAATTAATCGAGCATATGAATGGCTTTGTTCTCAAATGTAGCTTTGTTATGGAGAGTCGACTACTGGGTGACCCCAAATTCGTCACAAGCTAGACCACGCCTTGCTCCCAAAGCAAGCAAAATCAACAGAAAGTTTGAATCGGCACTTAGACGGAAGGCCCAACTCTTAAAGTAGGGTAAGGTAGGGTAAGGGAGGGTAGGGTAGGGTACAGGGACATAGGAAGCATCTCAAACTTGGAGGGGCACGACACTTCGAGGGCACTTTTTCTTAAGAAAAGGGGGCACTTTCTAAAAATAAAAAGGGCACTTTGTTGTTTATTGCAAAATCTTGGGTGGTACGTTCCCCCAGTGCCCCCCGGTTCCTACGTCTATGGTAGGGTAGCGTAAGGTATTGTTCGGTAAAAGAGTAGCATATGATGCTATGTTCGTTTTCCTTATCTAGATTTGCTATAACCATTTTTTTCTAATTCTAGTTCCAGTATCTTAGATGCATGTTCCCTTGTAAACTAGCTTTGCTGAACGGGCTACCATGCTTGAATAATTGATGACATTTGGTGGTAGGCCCGAATATCTTTTGAGATGTTGTGTGGTCAATTTAATGACGAGTTAAAGGTTGCAAAGTAAAGGTGCAGTGATATTTTGAGGGATAATATAGTTTATAAGGAATTGAAAGAGCAATATGGAATGAAGAGGAAGGGGAACATACAGGTGTCGTAAATGCGGTATGTATTTGGTATCGAAGCGGACGTAGGACGGCATGAAAGTTGATTGTAAGCAAGACAACTGTTGTTCTTTCCTGTGGATTTCCCTTACATTCCCCATTGTTGATGTTAATTTGTAAAGAATTTAAAGAATTCTACCTCCTTGCCGAGTGGAATGTCTCTACAAATTTCCTTTGTAATAGTAATTATCTCACAAGGTAGCAACATTTACTTAGCTGTTCAAGGATATTACAACATTGTATTCATATCCTTCTTCACTTGTGTTCATCCAAGAACAACGCCGTATGGAAGTAAAGAAGTACCAAATAGATACAATATACGAGAGAATATATACCTTTCTTCTCCCTAGTACTAGTGTCCTAGCGAATGTCAAGTACGATGGCGGGCCAACGCAGCATCGCAGGCGAAGCGTTGCAAGCCTAGTACAGCATATAGGCAGGGATATCAATCCTACCATCAAATAAGCAACGCTTGATTTATTTTCATTACAGTTTTGAATCATTTATGCAGAAAGGAAACAGATATTTAACCAAATAACTGTTTTAAAATGTGCCAGGTCAAAATAGAAAAAGTACAATAATATATTGATCAATTGATAAATTCCTAGTACCGCTTTATTCATTGTCAGAAGAAATTCCGAAAGAAAATCGATTTTTAATTAGTACAATCGAAGAGAAAAGAAAATTACAATGCGGTAGAAAATGAAATCAGTAGTCTTTGGTCTATTTCCAAACAAGTACCGGGTGTCCCAAAAAGAACTTTCCTCATTTGAATAGTTTCAGAACAACAACCACTACTGCCTCGTTTTGAGCGATGTAAATGGCGATCTTTTGCTTAAAGGCTCACTTGGATCCATATCATTTTACGCGATTTTGTTTTGCTCGTCAAAAGATTTCAAAAATATGGATTTTTCGAAAATCGTATGGTGGAGAAGTCCTTGAAAAGGTAGAAAATCTAACGATGGAGGTATGTCCCATTCCTTCCATATTTCATATTTCATATTTGAATCTTTTTAGGAGGGTAGCCCTTCGGCAGAAGCCGTTTTTCAAGGGTCCCTCCATTAAAAACTTACATACCATAAATGATTAAAATAAGTCACCACTAAAATCAGAAACCATAATCTAAAAGCCTATTTACAATTATACAATATATACAGTAAACAAAAAAATTAACCCTTTACAGTTTTCTTAAAACCATCCAGAGAGGATGATGTCCATGTTTTGCATCACAGGTGTGAAGGCATGCAACCGTTTGTCAGTTTCTTAGCCTGTGTTCCAGACCACTTGAAAGAAAAGTAAGTGGTCTGTGCAACTGAGCACAAATCTGTGTTCAGACGATGAATTGAATTGCGAAATAATTAAAGGCAATCTCTTACACATCTGATTGTTTGCAATTAACTCAAATCTGAACACAACGGGTGTCTTTGTGAATCTATGTGTTTGAAACAATACTAGCCAGTCGTTATAAGTCGCTACAGACGTAAAAATCAATAGGATTAGCAGGCATTGAAATATCCTATTCTTTGAATTGTGATATTTATTTATTCATTTATTTATTTATTTATTTATTTATTTATTTCACATGTTTAAGGAGGGTAGCCCTTCAAGACTGTTGATTTTCAAGGGGCCCTCCATTCAAAAAGCTCACAAACAAAAATAAACTAAAACTAAATTAACGTAATTACAATTCGAAAAATACATACTACTAAAAAGCCTATTCAAAACCCTATTAAAATCTAAAGTAAATATCTACAATAAAAGAAAATCCCAACCACCATCACCTATTTACAACTAGACAGCAACTGTTTAAAGCTGTACATGGAGGATGCCTGCGCAGTTTCCTGTAGCTATATGAGTTTCCTGTAGCTATTCGCGAGAGACAGGCCTTTCTATCCCAAAAGAAAACAAATGGTCATTATGCAAATTATTCATTACATATACTAATTTTTCCTCAGATTCTGAAGAAAATTTCTGCACGCGAATTTGCGCTCAGTTACATAGACCACTTAATTTTCTTTTTAAGTGGTCTGGAACACAGGCTACAATTTCTTAGATTGGTATTCAAAGTCGGCAATACGCTAAAGTGCGGACCACAGGACCTTGTCTTGTGTACTAAGCTTTTTCCTCGAGCATCAAGCTTAATCGTGCTTTTTACGGACAAAACAGACAAATATACTTTTCTTGGGTCCCTTTATGGAGTTCAAGCTCCGTAATGTTGGAATTTAGTTTAAAAAACAGAGTTTCCAAGGATTTTTAGGTGAAGGTTCAGCGATTCTATCGATGAACCGTTTTTAGCTCTTTATTGAGCATTGTAGGTATTCTGTTTTTCAGGAAAATAATCAAAGAAAATCAATGCGTGCAGATACAGAAATGAAACAAATTCTCAAATCTAAGTTGAGCATTGTATGACAGATTTCATTTTACTCAAATTCAACACACTTTTACTAAAATAACAGCTCACATAGGAAAAGTTTTTTGTGGGGCACTCGATATGTAAAATTTGTTTGATAATACTTCCTTCATTTAGTTTCGATTTGAAATTTGATGGCGACGGAGACAGTTTGATTGGGTGACTTAGACTTTTCCAAACCGTCATCCCTCGCTATGCAAATGACAAAGTCAGTGTCGGTGTTTCTTAGCGTCCTTATTGCATGCTCACGTTGTCTTGGAACATTTGGGCGATATAATCTGGGCTAAGTTAATCCATAGATGTGAAAACAGTAGTTGCCGTTTCAAACCTGATCAGCTTTCTAACTCTTAGCAAGCCCAGAACTGTAATCAGGGGTGCTTTCTGTGCAGTGCATCATAGCAGCATTTGTTTGTTTGTTTGTTTTTTTTCAATTTGTTTTGAGTGGGCTTGTCAGGATTTCTAGCTACTGAAAGCTAATTTAGGCCCACTGTGCATGCCGCATCCAGGCACGGGACCCCTAGTTTAACGTCCCTTCCGAAGGACGGCGAGGTGAGTTGCGAGGTCAGGCCTCAGTGGTCACCCATCCGAAATCTGACCTCACTCGACCAAGCTTAACTTCAGTCACCTGACGAAGACTGTTTAAGCCACTCGGCCACTCACTTGTCACAATAGGCTTCTGTCTTTAAGAACTTAAAAGTATCTATGTAAATCTGAAACAGAACTAATCAAGAATTCATTAGCTTAAGCTCTTTAAATTGATCTGACAGTACGAAACGGCTACAAAAGATGATCAACAAAGAACTGAAGCATTTTAAAAAAGTGGTTAGATCCTGAAAAACTTGCATTTTAATGTAGAAAAGACCAACTTCATCATTTTTCACTCCCCGCAAAATTCTTTGGATGAAACTGTTGCCATCAACAGACTTAAGTAAGCCAAGTTCATTGGTCGAAGGTGTTGTGGCGCCGTGGTGTAATCCTCTGACATTGCAGCCAGAATAGTCAGGCGGAGTGGGTTCGAGTCCCGGTAGAGCCTCACCACTTGAGCGTCATGACAAGGGGTCGCGGACTCGATTAGGTCTGCTCTATTTCTGCGATCCCAGCGCTTGGCGCTGAAAAACGCAACTTCATCTTCACCTTCACCTTTTGGATGAGAACCTCAATCGGAATTATCACTTAAGTCAACTTTCAAAAACGTTGGCAAGATTTTTCGTCTGTTGTTAAAATCAGGCACCTTTTGTCTATTTTCATTTCATTTTCATTTCATGATATTTAAACACGTAAAAGTTTCAGTATAAGCTAAATACTGTTTTTCAAACTGACGTGTTAAAAGCAAAATTAATAGATATGTATAATAATGAAAAAAATACGTAGCCCTAATACAATCGTTACTAGCAAAACAAAGAAAAGAAAGCAAGACAGAAGAAAGTATTAGCTCTGGCTTAGTGTATCGATATCATCTTTTGATAGCCGTTTGAAGGCATTGAGGGAGGGTGCTACCTTAGTCTCCCTACTCGAGCTGTGCCATAGTCTGGCTCCTCGATACGAAAAGGACTTTTGGCCAGCGCTAGTTTTTAAAAGTGGCAGTTTTAGATCGGTATCAGTTGAACGAAGTACACGACCGTTGCTGTCTGAACACTTTGTGAACAGATTTCGCATGTATTCGGGTGCAAGCTCATTCAAAGATTTGTACATTAGTGTTGCTGTTTCTTTTTAAATAAGATTGGAAATTGTTGGCCAGCCTAGACTCTGGATAAGTCTATGAGTCTGTTAATACGAAATCTTCCTCTGGTTCTCTCATTTTTTTTACAAATTTTATCAGATGTTCATTAACGGGATACAAAGCAGGCTTGTATGGATGATATTTTCATAAAACGTCATAACATCTTGCAGTTTGGTCAAAGATCTATTAGGTACACTGGCACTAAATCTTGGAATAACATTACCTTGAATAGCAAGCAATCTCCATCAGTGAAGAGTTTTCGTCATCATCTAAACTTGCATCTGTTCTCTACGAAGTATCACGGTTAGAATTCTTAGCAGTTTTGCATCAATTAATCTCAAAATTTTACAGATACTTCAAATTGAATGATAATTTTTGATCGAAGGGGATGCTTTCTCCTCGATTGGTTTGTCTACTAAGAAAGCTCTTCCTTTAAGAATATTCTTCCTCAAACAAATTTCTGATTTTTCTATTTAATCTTATTGTAATTTTCTCATCTTCTGTAACATTTCATGTTGTAATATTTGTAAATTTTGTGACGTTAAATGGCTTTGCATGTGGATGAATTTGTGAAATGAAATTGATTGAACTGCAGCAAGGATCTTGCCTATTGTAGTTCTTATGAAATATGTGTACGAATCTTCGCAATAATCCAGCAATTCTATTTTTAAAAAATGCTCGAGACCGGTGGTGATTTGACCTGGCTAGTGACTACCATTCTTCAATTATTTTTCCAGTGAGAAAACGTGTATTGAAATTTCCTCAAGATATCAGTTGTTATGACGTCAATCTAAAGATCCATTTTATTGTTTAAGCGATACCATCACAGCTCAGATCATTGTTATTCGAAAATCAGAGTGCCCTTCTCCCTCGCATCATGCTTGCGTGCTATCAACGTCTGCCAATCAATTTTGATTAAAAATTTATTCCATCGAATGGCCGACAAAGAGATTCAAATGAAATATTCTTGAAATTCAGACTACCTTTTCATTCTCGCTCTCCCGCTCGCACTCCTACGAAATCAGTCTCTGTAACGTATTTTGGAAATCGATCCCATATATAAACATATGCAATCAGATAACGTCTTTTGAAGAGAAAGGTAGCAATGTAGACCTAAATAGACTATTCATTGAAATATTCTTACTATATCAGTCTCTATGATGTCATCTTGGAGATCGATTTAACTTACACCACCAATACACCACCAATTAAAGGCACTGAGTCCGTATAAATAGCGCTCTCATGACCAATATCAACTTCTTTTCAACCATGAAACAAAAGTCGTCATTTAATCCCTATTGAAATTAAACCAAATAAATTCCTCAGGATAATGCAAGGATTAAGAAGTCTTTTGTCTCGACTCCTAATGACTTCAGCATTATTGTGCGATAACAAAGGACCGTCAGCGGTTTGTCAGCGAAGATTCAGGACAGCGTTAACGCTCAACTATTTATAAGGAAAAAGACAACGAAATAGAGATGTCTAACTACCGGATGACTCAAGACCCCAAGGAAAGTGACCCGACCCCATTTGTCCTAGCATAGAAAAATAAGACTAAAAGACTCGCTGAAAGGTCGCTAAAGACTACACTACATCATGAGAATTTCTCACAAAATTTTCGGCGCTGCAAATTTCCTGAATCTAGGATGTCGAGGAAAGGAACAGGGTTGAAATCCTCAAAAAGTCTCCAAAACAGGAGGCATTGACTCTGTATAGATAGCGCGCTCATGACCAATATCAACTTCTTTTCAGTAATAAAACAAATGTTGTCACTTAATCCCTATTCAAATTAAACAAAAGAAATTCCTGAGGACAATGCAAGGATTAAGAAGTCAGTCGTTCCCACTGCTAAGCACTATTGTGCGATGACGTAAGCACTATCGTGCGATAACAAATGGCCGTCAGCGGTTTGTCAGCAAAAAGCCAAGATAGCGTTAACACTCAACTATTTACAGTATATGGACTCAGTTCCTACAAGGCCATTTCAGATCTTGAAAACAATGAGGAGCACATTTTATTTCAGACTGGGAATAGGCAACTCAGTCGAAAGCTTCGAGTGAAAGTTTGTAGTTCCGAGTTAGCTACCTCAGCATTTGGAATAAATGTTCCTTGTAAACTCGTGAAGTTTCCAAGAAATTCTGCTTTACATGAAGACTTAAAGCATTGCTTGCGCAAAAATAGGAGTATCCTTGCTCCCTGAGACAAGAACTTTTTAGGTACCTAGGGACTGTAAATAATGGAGGGTGTTCTTCCATAATTAAGGCGTACCTAGGGTTGTGCCACCCGCAAGGGCATAGTTTTTCAGACTTCTAGTCTGGCCAAGGATATGCGTCTTGGCAATTTTAGTCTGGCATGGGTCTGCTCTTTGGCAATTTCAGTCAAAGAAAGGCCAGATTTTGGAAATTCCCGTAAGGAAACCCAAAGTTTTGGTGATTTTGGTCAGGCGAAAATTTGGCAATTTTTGTCTAGAAAACACCAATTCATGGCACTTTGGTGTAGGATTTAGTCTAGCCAACGGCACCATTTTTAAACCGTGGGCGGCACACCCCAACCCGAAAATTTGGCGAGAAGCCCCCCCCCCCTGTGCTGTAAACCCGCTCTGAAAACCTTGACTGAGTTGCCTTTTCCCAGCCTGAGAGGAAACACTCTCCTCGTTGTTTTCAAGGTCTGATATGGTTGTAAATCGATCCTCGGTTTTTGACCACTTTTTGAGGATTTCAAGCCTGCTCCTTTTCTCGAAATTCTTAATTCGGGAAAAGGGCCGTCCCAAAACAATTTTGAAAAATGATCATAATTCAGGGTAGTCTTTTAGCGGCAGTGCAACATTGGAAGCATTTCAATCGGCATTTTTTTTATATTTTTCTATAACAGATGGTGTCGGATCACTTTCTTTTGGTTCACCCAGTGTAATAATATTTGGAATTCAGAGTCCCCTCTCTCCCTCACTTTCCTAGCAATGTGAATCTCTATGATGTCACTTTTGGAAATTGATTTAACTTGAAAAAATACACCGTCAATTAAAATTTGAAGAGAGAAAAATATACTGGTCTAGATATGACATCCTTTGGAATTCAGAGGCTCCTTTTCCTTCCCTATGACGTCCTTTAAAGAGATCAATGTATAGATTTCTATCTCAAACTTGTTTTTAAGATAACGATATATTTAGGATCGTTCTCCCACGCGCCTTCGAAGGTTGCTTCGTCTTTTTGCTGAGTTCCTCCACTTGCCAACTGATATCATCTATTTTAGTGCTTTTGTAAATAGTATTTTGGCAATGACGCCATAACCTAGGTTCGTTTCATTTTATCAGTCGTAGTGTTTTTGGAGGTAGAAAGCAATTAAGTCTTATTGAAAGATGCTGTGACGTGGCATGTCATGCGTGGGATATTAGACTTTCTTTGTCATTTTAGCAAGAATACATGCGTCAAGAACACACTGTACATTACTCTTTATTTGCAGAATCAAATTGAAATGCGAACTCAGCTTCTAAAGGCCTGTTTATATGAGGCGGGCCAGTTCGCCTGGGCGGGATGATTTTGATTCGTGTTTATATGAGAGAAAACTATCCCGGCCAGGCTGGCTGGCCTCGTAACATTGCATGACAGGATATATTATGGGATTTGGAAAGAAAATCGTTTAACAATGATTTTGACGTGTAAACAATGAATACACGCCTACACAAATCAATTACCTTCACCTCGGTCAACCGGGCAAGCCCGCCTGATACTGTTTATATGAGCTCGCCTCACCGGGATCCCGCCTACCCAATTCACAGATCTCGGCTGACCGGGCTGGCCCGCTGCTCATATAAACGCAACTTGATTCAACAAAGGATGTCTCTGTTCACTCAGATCTCGCCCAGGCGAGCCAGCCCAGTAAGGCGGGCCAGCCCGCTTCATATAAACAGGCCCTAAGCTTCTGTTTTATTCTAATCCTTACTTTGATTTATTTTCTTTTTTTGTTATTCTTATTGTCTTCTTGAATTTCATTTTCTATGTTAAAGGAATTGAGTCCTTACAAATATTTGAGCGTTAACGCTGTCCTAAATTTTCGCTGACAAACCGCTGACGGTCCTTTGTTATCGCACAATAGTGCTAAAGTCATTAGGAATCGAGACAAAAGACTTCTTAATTCTTGCATTATCCTGAGGAATTTCTTTGGTTTGATTTCAATAGGGATTAAGTGACGACTTTTGTTTCATGGTTGAAAAGAAGTTGATATTGGTCATGAGAGCGCTATTTATACGGACTCAATGCCTGCCTTTAAGGCTGCGGATTGGCCATAGATCTTTGGTCTCCGTGGCATTGGTCTTTGAAGTACAAGAAGTTTGTAGGTAGCGTCAGATAAGCACCTTCTATTGTAAAATTTTAATTGAATATCAGCCAATCAGCGAGTTTGTTTACATCTGTAAGATTGACCAATCACACTATTTCATTTGATTCAATTTGATTCAATTAAGGAGGGTTGCCCTTCAACCGGAGTTGTTTTACAAGGGGCCCTCCACTTAAAAACATTAATTACAATATACAATTACCAAATAAAAAAGAGAAATTACAATACAAAACCATAACATAAAATCCTATAATACAAAATTTACAAAGTCTAATATAAAAGAAAAGAGAAATCCTAAATAGATTTTTTAAAACTATTCAGGGAAGATGCCTGTTTGGTATCTTTCATGTATCTAACATCTAGCTATCTAGCTATCTAATCTAACTATCTAACTATCTAACTATGTAACTATCTAAATAACATCTAACTATCTAACTATGTAATCTAACGTCACGTGATACACTGCGATTTTGCAGGAAATCAGAAGCTGTGGGGATAAATGCAAAAACCGACGACGTGCAAGTGGATTTTGACCAACCATAAATGTTTTTATATTTTCTGTTAGACTACATGCTTGCCGAAAATCCTACGCCTCGGATTTTGACATTCAACTTAGATCGAGAGAAATCCCCTCTTTCGAATAACGCCTTAAAACGAGGATATTGCCTAGGCCTAATGCTTCAGATTCAACAGAAAGATATTTCTTCACCGACTACTTCCATCTGTTGCACAAAGGCAACAAACATTGATTCGTAGACAGCATAAACTCGTCTCCATTAAATTTTAATTGTTGTACAGCTTTCAAAAGGGGCACCATCTGCTATGATACCGAGCGCGATATCTTCTCTAGCACTACAATCGCATTCTAAACGGCTAAGTCCTGACGCAACTTGATAAGAAACCACCAATGATGTCCCAAACAAATCATAAGTCACAAGGTACTCAACAATTCTGCATTCTATGATAAACAAAGGCTTGTTGAGTTGAAACATCCATTCAGTTCTTCCATGTAAACTTCAATGCTACATAAATCATGGGCCAGAATGGAATGTGGAATTTTCGATTCCCATACAAACCCTTTACAAGCATTTTGATTATTGGGTCTGAAGATGTTTGATTTTACCAAACAAAATTTTGTCATCTAAGTTAGCCTTTGAGTGATAGATTAACACTTTAGTTTTGAATATCGGTCACATGCTTTTTATTTCACAGCCCTCCAAACGCTTTAACTTTTTTTTGACTCACCCGGTATTATCATCGATCATACGACCCTGGAATTATCCTTTAAGTCTTCTTATTCCAGGTGAAGCCATTATCTACACTGGAACCAGGAGCGGGATATTTATTCAATGCGCAATGGTCAATAACAAGGCCTTTGGTTCTGTTCTTATCAACAGAAGATGGAAAGCTCTTGATTTATGATCTCAAGGTACGTCTCAATTATCCAGGGTGTCTCAAAACATTGTTCGACGTTTAGTTGAATTGAAAAATAACGACAACACGACTAGGTTCATTGGAATATAACATTGTACCTAAGATTTTGAAATGACTTTAGAGGCGACCAGAATCTTGCAAAATCAATTGAAAATTCATTGAGCTGCGAGCTCTCAAAGATAAAAATATGCGGCAGCTGAAACCAGGGACCCTTAGATTACTTGTAATGGAAACAGATCGAGGATGGAGGTAAAAGAAGGTTGTACAATGTCATACCTCTCATTGATATCAGAGCAAACCCAAAAGGACTTTAAAGTAATTTATCCTGATAATAATTAACAGAAATGATGGCTCATTGGACTTTTACCACAAATGCCTTTTAGAGGCCTCTTGTTTCAGCTTTCGCACAAGATAGAACTTTAAAGGTTTGTGACTCAATGAAGTTTAAGAGGATTTGCAAGATTCTTGTTAATGTCAAAAACTAATTTAAAATCTTAGGAAACGGGCTACGTGACCAAGTGCGCATTCAGCATCTTGCTATTCCTTAGCAATTAGTCAAACGTCGAACAGTTTTTCAGGACACCCTGTAGACTCCATTCTTTTAAAAGAGGAAGCGTCTTTAGACCCTGGTTAAAAAGTCAGTTTTCACTACAGTTCCGGATGACAGAAGTCCCGGCATTTAAACCGATATTCCTTCCTTAATATCAAAGCAATTATGTTAGAAACTGTGTTCTTTCATTGCTTATGTATTAAAACCATAATCTTCCTAAATTTTAGAGTTACCAAAACGTGCGTCCCAGGTCCTACTTAAGTCCCAGGTCCCAGGCCCCTTCTGCGTCCCGGGTCGTCAAATTCTGGTATGCCGTTCTGAATTTTCCAGTTTGTTGTTTTAGGAAGTCTTACAGTTGTTGTTTTTGCAATTCTTGTACAAACGCAGCTCTTTTGTCAACTTTCCGATGTTGTGCTGGAAGTTATCCTGCACACCTGCGGATTTTGACGTTTCACAATCACATATTCACTAAAAAAGAAGCCTTCCTCGTGCTAGATCACTTGTGAATGGAATTCCACCTGCCTTTGGATTTTATGCCAAAAGTTAGATCACTCCCCTGTGGAATCTGACGTTTTCATTCCAACATATAAGCGGCTTTTCTAACATTCTTCCTTCCGAGTAAGGATCAGATAACGTATCCCACGCCCTCCGCCCTCCTACTGCAAAGATCGTATATCATCTTTTGTCGTAAAGATGTCATCGTTCTGCTCTACAGGTCAACCATAGCAAACCATCCCACGTAATTGATGTAAATACAGACAAGAAACCTGTATACGCTATGGAATTGAATCCTAAAAGGTAAGGTGCCCTTCGTGTGAGACCTGAATAGACCTTTTAGCTATTCTGAAAAAGAATCTCAATCGAACGATACTTTGCTACATTTTGTAGAATTTTCGAATGTGCACAATAGTTATAGAAGCTCTAACGCCACTCGATCGAATTTCGTGTATAAAAATGTATAAAAATAACGCTCAATCCAGGCTCTTTTGTAGAATAGCTAAAAGGTCTATTGTGACTAGGCCTTTTTACTCCTAAAAAAGAGGTTTGGATCGCGCATCCAGATCTGGTAAAATTTCAAAGGAAAAACATGAGAATGATCGCCGCTCTCATAAGAAACACTGCAAGTTGTAGCAAGGAGTTGCTTCGAATTTCAGAACATTTTCAAAGGGTTTATTATCGACAAAGTTGCGCAGAATGAGTTGGCGATGATTCAGTTTACACACAGGCAAATGTTATTTGTCTGTTTGTTCTTTTTCTTGTTATTTTTATCTATTGTTAGCTGACCTCTTCCAGCTGAATAACAGCGGTTGAAAACAGCAAACTTCGATTGGCCACTCGCAAAATAAAACCATTGCATGCTCGCGCTTTTGAGCTGTAACTGTTACACAGCAATATCAGCTAACGATGAAGGAAAACAACGAGAATCAAGGCCATAAGCAAATAAAACTTCCCGTACATTAACTAAATAATGCCTAACTCGCTTTGGATACAGCTGTCGTTCATTAAATCTCGGAAAAATGTTCTGAAATCTGAAGTAAATTCTTGCCACAGCTGGCAGTGTTGATACTGAGAATGAGGGTCATATTTTTGTTTCCTTTGCAAAATTTCCCAGATATGGAAGCTCGATCCAAACCTCTTTGTTAAGAAGTAAAAAAGATTTATTAATTACAATTCTAAGAGCATACCCTTCACATTTTTAATGTTAATTATGGAAATACCAGACTCCGTAGTTTCGCTGTTCGTCTGAACTGATAAACTAAAAGTACGATTCATTTACCTTTGCTTGTAAAAACGTATTAGCTCCGTACTGGAACCTTTCAGCTGTTCCACGAAGGGTTTAATTAAGTGGCGTTAGAGCTTCTATCACCACTGTGTACATTGGAATTGTATCAAGCTATTGTTCGATTCTGATTCCTTTTTCCAATTTAGCTATTGGGCCTAAATCCCTAGCCTCACTAAATCAGGACCCACAAGTTACCCTCATCTCATTCAGTTGAATTGTTGTTGTTGTTATACCTCCTCTGAGGGCCTCATTCCCATAGAGCTGTAAACATAGCCAAAAATTTCAATCGGCGATGAGATTCTTTCGCCCCGTCGTCTAACGATCGGCATGTGGTTTAGAAAAAAGGCGGGTTTTGCTTTTGCGGCAAGAATGGTCCTTTACCGACGTTCTGCAACCTGAATTTATGATACAGCACTTCAAGAAAACTGATTTTAAAGGTATTTTAGACCCAGTGGCTGTGAGAGAAAGTCAGCAGCTTATTTAGGCCTAATTGATCTTTCAGATGCATTCTAAAATAGAATCCGAATCGAAATACAGATTGATGCATTTTGTAGAAGGTTTGCACGTACACAATAGTGATAGAAGTTCCAACACTACTGAGGCCCCCTAAGGGATCTCAGGCTCCTAGTCTCCAGGGCATATTTTAATAGGCTCCAGGATCCCAAAGGCAAGATTGCCCTGCTCCAGGGCTCCATTGCTTCCTTTTCAGGCTCCACTGGCTCCATCTCTCAAAATTCGAGAAAACCACCGTTGGAGTTGTTTGAGCTCCAAAGCTCCAAGCTTTCAAAATGGCGGGCTCCAGGGCTCTAAGCCCCCCCCCCCATTGGGGGCCTCACTACTTATTCGAAATTTTTGGAGGGCAGCTGAAAGGTTTCATATAGAATCAGTATGGAGCTTTACCCTTTCTGCAAGCGTAAGGAAATGAACCGTAGTTGTAGCATTATCAGTTCAAGCAAAGAGCGAAACTACGATATGTAATCGAGCCTATAGAATCAGTATGGAGCTTTGCGTTTCTATAAGCGTAGGGAAATGAGTCGTAGTTGTAGCATTATCAGTTCAAGCAAAGAGCGAAACTACGACATGTAATCGAGCCTATAGAATCAGTATGGAGCTTTGCCGTTTCTATAAGCGTAGGGAAATGAGTCGCAGTTGTAGCATTATCAGTTCAAGCAAAGAGCAAAACTGTGATATGTAATCGAGTCTATAGAATCAGTATGGAGCTTTGCCGTTTCTATAAGCGTAGGGAAATGAGTCGCAGTTGTAGCGTTATCAGTTCAAGCAAAGAGCGAAACTACGACATGTAATCGAGCCTATAGAATCAGTATGGAGCTTTGCTGTTTCTATAAGCGTAGGGAAATGAGTCGCAGTTGTTGGGTTATGAGTTCAAGCAAAGAGCGAAACTACGACATGTAATCGAGCCTATAGAATCAGTATGGAGCTTTGCCGTTTCTATAAGCGTAGGGAAATGAGTCGCAGTTGTAGCGTTATCAGTTCAAGCAAAGAGCGAAACTACGACATGTAATCGAGCCTATAGAATCAGTATGGAGCTTTGCCGTTTCTATAAGCGTAGGGAAATGAGTCGCAGTTGTTGCGTTATCAGTTCAAGCAAAGAGCGAAACTACGACATGTAATCGAGCTTATAGAATCAGTATGGAGCTTTGCCGTTTCTATAAGCGTAGGAAAATGAGTCGTAGTTGTAGCATTATCAGTTCAAGCAAAGAGCGAAACTACGACATGTAATCGAGCCTATGGAATCAGTATGGAGCTTTGCCGTTTCTATAAGCGTAGGGAAATGAGTCGTAGTTGTAGCATTATCAGTTCAAGCAAAGAGCGAAACTGCGACATGTAATCGAGTCTATAGAATCAGTAAGATCAGCAAAAAGTTAAGGCCTTCTCTCGTATTGCTGGGTTTCTACAAAAGGCCAAAGCAAACATACTATACAAGACTTTTATAAGGTCAGCCATCAACTATTGTCCACTGATATGGATGTTTTGTGGTAAAACATCTAATAATAGAATAAACTGGTTGCATAAGCGTGACTTGATAGTTCTCCATGGCGATTATTGATCTACATTTGAAGAACTACTGGCAAGGTCGGAAGAGATAACGATCCATTGTAGTAATCTGCAAAAGCTAATGGTCGAAATATATGAATGCTCCAATTTCATAAGTCCTTCTATTTTGTCAGAGTTTTTCGCAACGAAGGAAATCACGTATGACCTAAGAATAAAGAATCTACTCCAGGTACTCTCGAGTACCGAATAAACGGGGGGGGGGTTAGAATAATCGGGGGGGTTGGAAATGGTTCGATATAACAATAATCGGGGGGTTGGAATAATCAGGGGGGTGCTTGGAGAAATAGAATAGCCCTTTTCTTATGTAAACATGTATCTATTATATGTTTATGTGAACAGTGATGTTACGTATACCATGGGAAATGTGGACACAATTTGGGTGTTGATCGTGTCCACAATACCTGGCCTGAATTATGTTTAATGATTAAATGCATTTCGTTACCTTGCTTGTCTTCAATTCACTGTTCATCTTCTCGTTCTTGTCTGGGAGCACAGCAGGCTGCTATCAACGGTTCTGCATGGGCCTTATGTTTTGAACTGCATTGCGATTCGAAAGCCGTGTCGCAATGCAGTTCAAAACATTAGGCTCATGTAGAACCGTTGGTAGCAGCCTGCTGTGCTCCCAGACAAGAACGAGAAGATAAACAGTGAATTGAAGACAAGCAAGGTAACGAAATACATTTAATCATTAAACATAATTTAGGCCAGGTATTGTGGACACGATCAACACCCAAATTGTGTCCACATTTCCCATGCTTCTACATTTACTTTTGAACTCTGGTTCTGTTGAATGCACTTCTTGAGACTTTTCTTGCGTCTATACAGAAATTATGTCTAATATCATTTCATTTTTCCAACAATTAATAAAAGGGGGGGTTGGAAAATTTTTCAAAAATGAATAAGCGGGGGGGGACGATTATTCGGTACTCGAGAGTACCAAAAGTTAAGACATCTTCATATGGACAAAGTTCCCTATCGTTCAGAGGTACTATACTTTGGAACACTTTGTCAGACAGCATAAAATCCGCACAAAATACAAAACAGTTCAAAACAATTATCAAAAGTTGGAAGGGAGAAAAATGCCGATGCAACATTTGTAAATAGGATTTATGTTTAGATAGTTGGTTTTTATTAGTTTATATTGACTAGACACTTTACCAACTGTAAATAAATGAATTATATTATATTATATTATATTACATTATATTATATTGTATATTATATATTATATGTTATATATTATATATTATATATTATATATTATAATATGGAGCTTTGCCGTTTCTATAAGCGTAGGGAAATGAGTCGCAGTTGTAGCATTATCAGTTCAAGCAAAGAGCGAAACTGCGATATGTAATCGAGTCTATAGAATCAGTATGGAGCTTTACCCTTTCTACAAGCGTAAGGAAATGAGTCCTAGTTGCGGCGGTATCAGTTCAAGCAAATTTTTAGAATTTTTCCTCTCTGAAATCGGTCACTTCGTTCAATTTCGAGAAATTACATTCGAGAAACCTTGAATAGCTAAAATCACGAGCAACTTTTCCTCAAATATTCACCTTTCAGTAATGACTGGGACCGAGGTCAATCATTTTGCAAACAATATCCCCAGGCTTCTTCAAGTCTATCGCAGTGTTGAATTTTTAAAAATTGTTGACCGAAAAATGATGGTGATTATTTCACTCAAAATGAGAAGTTGGAATCGCAATGAAGCTCGCATTTGCAGATTAATGGGGGTTGATTCAGATTTTCGCGATGAATTTTGTCGAAATCAGCATGTATGGTCGAGTTCGAATTTCGAGTATTTGGCTTAAAGGAAGTTACAGAGCCTACTGAGAAAGATAAATAAGACCGACTACATGAGCTTTGGCTGCGAAATTTGTTTACTTTTGATAAAACATTCAGACAGAAAGCTATCTAAGAGTGTTGCCTGATAAATTAGCAGCATTTTGGTGTTTTTTTTTTGTATTTTTGGCCAAATCTGGATGCAACGCGGGATACACCACTTCGATTAACAGCCTCGTTTTGGAAATTTTTCAAAATTCTTTCATATGAAATTTTGGAGGCCAAATTCGGATTTAGCACCCAAACTTTAGTCCAACCACAAGTTGTCTTGTTGCTAGCAGTCGTCGTGTTAATTTCATGACGATTTAAAGTTTGAAAATCTATAAGGGATTTGACCGTGAAAATGACTCGGGGTGTAAAGTTTTACCCCGAGCAGTTTTGACGGTCAAAGCCCTTATAAATCTTTGAACTTTACACCGTCATAAAATCAACATCACAAATGCCACCAGGTTAAAAGCTTGTAGCTACACCGATGTTTGGGTGCTAAATCTGAATCAGGGCTCGAAATTTTCATAAGAAGAATAGGAAGGAATTTTGACAAATTTCCAAAATGAGGCTGCTTAATCGAAGTGGTGTATAAGACTCGGTGCTGATGTGTTTAGAAATAACTTACGTCTCTTCTCTTATAACTACTATGCCTCGATATAACGCTGCAACACGAACACAAATCAAAACGAACGGCATTTCGATTATGCCTTGATCGCTTGCCTTCTTCGAGGCGCTGCATTGGATTGATGGACGGTATCCTCCCTGGGTGATTTCAAAAATCAATACAGGGTTGATTATTTCCTTTTTTATTGTAAATATCATTTAGTTGTAAATAGGTTTTTAATACTATGGGTTCTTATTTTCTAGCATTTTAATTTTATATTGTAATTAGTTTTTATTGGAGGACCCCTTCAAAAACAACTTCGGTTGCAGGGCAACCCTCCCTAATCAAATGAAAATATGAAAATATGAAGGACGCAAAACAAAAACGAAATGACTTTCTTATGAGACTCAGACAAGGAAATGTGATTTGCAAGCACTTTCAACGAGATATTCTATCTGAAGAAAGAAAATATCTTGGTAAGTCATGCATTATAATATTCGAGGGCCCTGCAGGGTTTCAAAGGACAGCCATGTATTTCAAGCATTTGGCATAAATTTCTAGTTCAGGAAACTTGGTGTGATTTTGCTCGTTAAGTCGTCCTTGGGTTGCCCAGCTGTAGTTTACTTCTACCTTCCCGTTCTTTCAGATCAAAGCTCGTAGCAACAGGAGATGCAAATGGAGATATATGTATCTGGTCATTGAATGACGACTTGGTGAATTTTAATCAAAGAGAGGTATTATTATTGGACAACATGGCATCAGTAATGCTAGAGTGAGTGCAGAAAGCATCATAGAATATAGAATTGGATTTTGAATACCCTGCAAGGAGGTTTTCGAAATAACATTAGAAAGACTCAGTGTTCGATATTTCATCTTATTGATTTAATTGCCGGGTGAGTTGAAGGTTATGTCTAGACTTGTTTCCCTGCGTTTTGCCCCTAGTTTCCCTGCATTCTTTGATTTGCTGATAGCACTAGGTCAGCAGGGACTCATTATGTTACACTGAAAAAGTGCGCCCACTTGAGGCCCGCTCCGCTAGATTGAGTCCGTATTCACCAATCAAATTGCTAGAATGTAGCTTGCAACCAATCAGAAGACGCAATTACGACAGTTGTTGTTGTTGCATACAAAAAAGCCGCGAATGAAGTCTAGAGTTCATGCAGCTTTGATGGCTCTTTCTACAGGGGAAGATTACTGCCTCAAAAGTGTGCATTTTGCTATTTGTAAGTAAAGACAACATCATCCTTTATACTAAAAGTTTCATTTTCAATGTTCAAGCTCTTTTACCCTGGGTACCACAGCCAAAGAGAGTAAGAAACAAAAATTGGCTCTGGTACCGAGGGTAAAGCTCTTTAGACCAGAGTTTTCAGCGACTATGTTGAGGGTACGAGAACTCCAACTTGTTTAGGCCATTTTGAATACGGGTGCCCACTTTTAAGAGTAATGTGATGAGCCCCCTTTGACCAGGTGATATCAGCCAATCAAAGAGCGCAGGGAAACAAGAGACGAAAATGCGTAAGTCTAAGCTATGTCTCCCATTTTCAACGATGCTAAAGGAATTAAGTAGATACAAAACTGGATCTAATAATCAACCTGTTCACACAAGTGTGTCGATAAAGAAGGTTCAAACAGGTATCTAGAACAGAAGAGAGATCAGCTCCTTGATGAACAAGAAATTTACAAACCTATCACTTTTCTCAAATCAGATTTTACAAAGAGCAATCCTGAGTGTACACGCTATATAGAAATAGAACTGCTGACGAGGATGACTTTCACTGCATTTTGCAAACTGATTTGGGTCACAAAGAACGACTTTTCAAACCAAAAAATCACTTGCTACAGCAGTCAATATCTCTGCAAGATGATATTTTTCTACTGGGTGTCTCAAGAAAGCACACCTTTTTGACTGGAAGTAGGAACAAAATGATAAGATATCATTACTCTCAGAGTAAATAGCAAAATTTATCAATCTTCAACTTAGATGCATATACCTTGCATTTAAAATTCGCCCATCAAACACCAGAGGGAAAAGCTGGAAAAGTCTAAATTTACAGTGCATCCGAAACCAGAAGTCTTGAAAAAATGGCCTAGCCATGGTTTGTATCATGGACATTTTCCAAAACCCCTGTAAACTTCAATTTTCAGTTTTTTGCCTTTGAAAAGAATGAAAGACTCACGGACATCACTCTAATTAAACGAATGTAAAAAATGTGGCAAAAACGATAAAGTCGTGCCACATCTCCAAAATAAGCGTCCAGTTGCTCCTTTTCCTCTTTTTTGATACAAATAAACACTTGGGGCGGAATGCAATGCAAAGACCGATTCTTCAAAAGAAAATTCATTGCAAGAGCAAGTGAACGATTTCTCTTTTAAGTGTCGAATTCTTTTCACAAATAAGAGCTAAATTCAACATTGAAAGTTTTTTTGCAAAGAATGCTTGTGATATCCAATCATGGCAATGCCCTTTTGCAAACCTCTGGCTTCAAGTGCACTCCAAATTTTGACTGTGAACTCATACCTCCGTTGTTTGGTGGACAACCTTAAAGTGCAAGATATGTGCATGGAAGTTAAAGATAAAAAAATTTGGCCATGGACTCAAAAAGTCCCGTTATTCTATCGTTTCGTTCCCTTGCTTTGTCAAAAGGGGGTACCTTTTTGAGACACCAGGAATGCTGCTACCCAACAAATAGTAGAGACTTTCATTTAAATTACATCTTTGTTCATATCAATTCAATCACAGGTAACCTGGAAAAGTATTTTGACAGGAAAATACTACATACAACTGCGCTGTTTACTTTGCCATTTGTGGTTGTTTCAGGTCCATGTTTTTAAAATCCATATAAAAAAATTGCAATACATGCTACATCTACATTTTACTATACTTTCTGATTATTATA
The DNA here is from genome assembly GCA_964019985.1 of Aurelia sp. 4 Dawson et al 2005. Classification (NCBI taxonomy): domain Eukaryota; kingdom Metazoa; phylum Cnidaria; class Scyphozoa; order Semaeostomeae; family Ulmaridae; genus Aurelia; species Aurelia sp. 4 Dawson et al 2005. Next base: position 6,628,826 of record OZ026503.1, on the reverse strand, counting down.
CTACTATACAACACTACAGGGACGGAACCACAAGGAGCAAGAGATAATTACTACCCTGTGGCCTTAACGTAGAGACATTCAACTAGATAAAAATCATATAAACTAATATTAGATCCTGACACATACTGTTCCACATTGGATGTAAACTAAGATTAGATCCTGACACATACTGTTCCACATTGGATGTAAACTAAGATTAGATCCTGACACATACTGTTCCACATTGGATGTAAACTAAGATTAGATCCTGACGCATACTGTTCCAGATTGGATGTAAACTAAGATTAGATCCTGACGCATACTGTTCCACATTGGATGTCGGACCAGCATATGCGCATGGTAACAAACGACATGAGCCTCGGACGGGGGAATAAGACAACAGCAACTGCTGCCGCCATCCATCCGATTCCAGAGTCTCAACCGTTCTTCATATTGGACGTATGCTGTAAGGTTAAGGCTGGTTCACGATATCATTGGTCAGAAATACTGTCGATTTGTGGATGATTTTTCATGTAGGTCCATTGTTATGTAGATTCCAAATTTTGTTGCTATTTTTGAAATTGTGCGTCAGTTTGTTGTGGTGTCACAGAGAAGTAATGAGAATCCTTTGAAATAACTGCAGTTCGATCAAAAATATAAATTATCCTAGAAGAAGATGGTGCTTAGTTTCGAGCCGATTTGAATATGTTGTAGCTTTATCAATTGATGTGAATTACAGCTTCTTACCAATTTCCGTCCGTCCAGCATAATTCACTTATTGACGAGACTTCTATTGTTTCAAAAAGGTTCATACAAAATCTATGCGATGTCGCAAGATATTGATGCAGAATTTCCAAAAAAAAAATTAAATCAAAATTCGAAATCTACATGAAAAATGGAGCAGCTGAACATTGTATTGCATTGCCAAGAAAACCCTACCAGAGTGCCTTAAATTCAATTAATACAAACGAGGGTGTACATCGGCCGGTTCCTTTCTTTGTATTATTTACTCAAAATACTTGGTCTACAAATGGCCTAAATCAATCAAAACACAAGACAGTTGGCTTTGATTAGCTTCTGCGGTTTTAGGCTTAACATTTGATTTGTACACGTGCTATGTAGCCCCAACCTTAAATAAATTGCTTATTCTTATTATTATTATATTTCGAGCTTCCGCAATTTTTGCAGCCAATACTAAAATTTTCGCACTATTGCAGGACTTGTTTATTTTAAAAGACAATGACTTTGGGGAAACTCTTTGAAATTTCTAAAATACTCGTAGTCGTAACCATATCAAAGATCTGTTGCTGTAAATAGAGAAACACTTCAAAATGCCAGGTCGGGTGCGCCAGAAAAATCACCCACCTTTACAGACCATTGTAAATTGCACGCTAGGTTGATTTTAAAGATCGTTGATCAATCTTCAGACAGTGTCTCGAAAACACCATTCTGTAATTTTTATCAATTTTTCAGCGGCCGGTTCCTTTCTTTGTATTCATTTTCTCAAAATTCATGGTCTGCAAACAGCCTAAATCGATCAAAACACAATGATAAAATTTGTCTGCACAGGACAAGACAATAATAAAACTCTTGGAAAAAGACTTAGAAACTAAATTGATTTTTTCTAGTGCACCTGCTAAGATGTAATTAACGTACTTAAAGGTCAGATAAAGGCAAAAGACATTTTTATTGATTTCGGTAATTTACGGCCTGGAGATTTCAAAATTTCAAACAAAATTTCGGTATGAGCTCTGGAACCTATCGAAATCCCCTGTCGAATTCCGTTTTTCGGTCAAATTTCCCAAAAAAACCGTGCAAGCAAAAGAGCCTGGATCTAGCAGAGGCGTAACGTGGAATGAGTGGAAGGAGTCATTGTAAAGCTGCGAGGGAATTGAGGAGTCTGTTTGCACTCACCGATTGTCAAGTCACGAAAGTTAGAAACGATTTCTTACAAACGCAGAGAAAGTAGATAGTTTATTGTCATCGCTAGTCAGCTTGTGCAGAGAAGAATGTATGTGCACATTATTCCGAACTTTGGCGCGGACCGACTTATGGCATCAGTGAGCTGTGGACTGACTTGGGAGGGGGATTTGCAACAACGAAAACATTGCAAGTCTGCACGAGATACTTCAATCCTAACGACTTTAAACATTCATTGGCTGCTACAAGTGCATTAGCTGGCTTCTAGAGCACTTTCCTGGGAACTCTTCGACGTGCAAAACATGAAATTATAGTTGAAATCGAATTATACACTCACCCACTCTTCGAACATGATGACACCGGATTTTGCCATGTCAGGACTAGGTCATGTTATCACCCTCATGGATAGGTAAGGGACAGTGCAAAATTTATTATATGACATGGCCGGTGGAGAAGAAAACTGTTTGGAAAAAACCTGCTCGCCCCGTATGAAATTATCGCAGGAAAACTAACTGCCCCCCGTTCCTTAAAGTCCTTAAAAGTGTATCTGCCCCGTATTCATGAACAACGGATGCTTTACAGTACTAGCCTCTGGAACACAGGCTATACAGTACGTATTACCGATGAAGTAGCCAAGCACCATAACAAAATCAATTCTTGTACTTACGAATGTTGTTCAATGAAAAATTCACTTTTCAAGAAGATCAAGGGATATGACTGATGCAAGTAAAAGACATGCAAATTTTGCGTCATATGTCCTTCCAAGAATTTCTCTGCTTGCATGATTCACAGCTTAGCACTCAAAATGAGACATTTTACGTTTCAAATTTCATCTTGAGCTCGTAAAAAGTTTCTGTCCCGTTGATATTTGCCTCAAAAAACTTTTGACCAACCTCTGATAAGCTCAATAAAAGTAGTTGCCCCGCACTGTGATCCATTAGGCCCGTTTTATCAAATTGATGCCGAAAAATAAAGTTCCTAATCCTAATAAAATTTTAGACTTGTGACGTGAACCATAACCTAGGGGTTCATGCGCTGCAAAAATTTTCGAGATCAATCAACCGAAGGCGAAGATATTAATTTTTGAAGTGGGGGCCTAAATCAGATCTTTGTTTACATGACCGGTGGAGGCATGGCACTGCTTTGACAGCAAATTACTATTCATTGTATCTACGCTCAGACTTCACCGATCTTTTTCATTTTTGTCTCATTCTGATCCTCTAAATGTGTGCTTTGAGGCGGTGTAAAGCATGCTAAAATATTTTGCCTTTTTATGACCATTTTTAGACGATTTCACAATGGTATTTTTCAATAAAATTTTTGTCTTCAAAAATCAATTGTAAAATTAAGAGCTAAAGACAAAAAAGTATGTTTTGCTATACTCTTCAAAATAATTTCAAAAATTAGATACACCTTTCCAACAAGTTTCTACCAAAGGGCTGGTGCCAATTCGCCTCCAAAAAATTTAACACCAATCTTAATTTTACAAGTTTTGTACGTAATTATAAAATTTTTGCACCTTTCGCAATGAAAAATTAGATAAAGTCAAGCGGAAAGCTTTCCAATTGTTTGAAACAGATACAGAGTCACAGGGAAGGCCATTTATTTGTCCTTTAAGCCTGCTAAACCCTCAAGTCAAACAGTTTAAAGGCCAAAATGGTATTTTTCAGCCATTTGTCCCTAAAATAATTCACAAATTTTAAATTTTGCAAAAATTTTAACAAATAAAGCCCTGCAAAGTGTTTCAAATGTTAGTAATTATATTATTTTAACATTTAGGCAAGGCCTGGTCATCTTTATACCCTTCACTGGATGTTTGTTAAAGTTTAGTGGTTATTACATGCAAAAATCTTAGAACTCAAATTCAAGACTTGTGAAACGAAAATGGTCATAAAGAATTTTTGGGTTCGAACTGGCACCAGCCCTTTGATAGAAACTTGTTAGAAAGGTGTTTCTAATTGCTGAAATTATTTTGAAGAGCATAGCGAAACATACTTTTTTGTCTTCAGCTTTTAATTTTACAATTGATTTTTGAAAACAAGAAATTTTTAGAAAAGTACCATTGTGAAATGGTCTAAAAATGGTCCTAAAAAGGCAAAATATTTTAGCTTGCTTTACAAAGCCTCAAAGCGCACATTTAGAGGATCAGAATGAGACTAAGATGGAAAGGATCGCTGAAGTCTGAGCCTAGATACAAGGACTTGTAATTTGCCGTTAAAGCAGCGCCATGCCTCTTCCGGTCATGTAAACAAAGATCTGATTTAGGCCCAACTTCAAATATCAATATCTTCGCTTTCGGTTGACTGATCTCGAAAATTTTTGAAGCACATGAACCCCTAAGTTATAGTGCATGTCTCAAGCGCAAAATCAAAAGGAATCGAAAACTTCAAATTTTGGTTAAATTCGATGCTCTGGATCACAGTGCAGCCATTCACAGCTAAGGACAATCAATATTTCAATGCTAATTTGCATAAAAAAAAATAGTTCAAGTGATGTTTTATGTTTCCATTTCAGAATCGGTCCCACTTGAGGAGAGCAGAACACAGAAAGGTTTGCATGACTGTGTTCAATTCATTCTTCTGCATCGAGGCAAAACTATGAGGGTGTGCCGCTCAATATTCGATCTTTGGAAATATCAGAAAAGCTATTGGCTGCCATCTGAAATTTATTTTATTTCTGTTCGATGTGTATCTGCAATGCGGCTTGTGTTCTTCACGGTTAATTCTTCAAGTGCTTTGGGCCTCTCAAGTGATGAATTTCTTATGACTCATTCTACGTCACGACTTAGCTAGTTCCAGGCCTCTATCATCACGCGGTGTTTTGAAGGAGTGCCCTTTTTCAAAACCCTCAAACCTATCCTTTTGCATCGCAAAGATAAAAAATATTATTGCCATTGGATTCCCCATAGTTTGAAATTATGAATATAAAAAAATCGCATTTGCCTTTATCTGACCTTTAAACTGTATAATAAAGCATACATTTATCTGTAGACTAAAAATTTATTTTTTGCCGCAATAGCTCCTTGCCTTTTTATTTCTTTTGAGCCACATATTGTAATGGTGTTGAGGATAAATTCTCCTTGGCGAGAGCCTTCGTCGCTGAATATTCACGTGTTAATTTTGGTTTTAACTTATAAATTATCCCGAAACGTCACTCGATGACTGGTTTAAACAGTTTCGAAATCAAATGTTTTCAGACAAAATATCCGTTTGATAGATATACGATGTCAGGAATATGTCAATCAACTTTACTGCTTGGTTCATTTTATAACATATCAATGTGTCAACTTCACTTTTGCAAGCATCAATGATGCATCAAACAAATTCATATGAAGATTTATCAAATAAAATTACTCAATAACAAAGTTTCAGTCTGAAGTTAGTCAGAAAAGTCATTTAAGTCAGAAGTCAGATAAATTAGCTAGATTCATGCCTTTTTTTCTAACAATACGTCAATCAATTTATTTCTAAAACATTACTCATTGATGCGTCAATCAATTTGACTGCCGCAGTGATTGAATATTACGTCAATCAAATTTTCTGCCACATCTGCTATTCAATATATCAAGCAACATGACTGAAGTGTATGTCTAATAATATATCACTCGTTCGGGCTGCTATTTCAGCATTGTGCCTGTCAATTTTTGACATCCTCTTAAGACACATGATCTTGCTTGTATCTTTCAAATACCAACTGAATCTATATCAAAAGTTCTTAGCATCGATTTTCTTATCTGGCTAAATCTCTTTAAATTTCTTTTCAACTTGTTTTACTCTCTTTCGAGTGCTTTCTTTCGCCCTTTTGGACGACTTCCGCTTCTTTGATATATCTTTTCTTGGGATTCTGTCACTTTCGTCTTTGCTCCTACTGCAGCCTGCCCGCCTCTCAAAATACGCTGCCAGGTCGTTCCTCCCGCCTGCAAGTAAATCATCGAGATCTTCAATGTTTACAGATGCAAATGAACTGCTCACCAAATCGCATTCATCCCCATTTCCCTCCAGTCTTGGCATCATGGCGTCTTTGACTAGAATTAAATCCTTGGCAACATGGCGGCTTTCTTCTTCCGTCTTTATGCGAGGTTTCTTGTCATTAATTTTCTTTTCGCATTGCTCTACTTCGATATCTCCGTGGGAACTGGCTTCGGACTCTTCTTCAAAGATCTCCTGTGCATGATTTTCTTGCTTTCCAAATGGATAAAGTGGCTTTGGAGCCATGATTTGATGTTCCTTTTCCACGTGACTTGCCAAACTGACCTCTGTGCCATCTTGAGACAAAACAACTGTACTTGCCACGTGATCCAATTGTTGCAAACCTTGAATGAAATAATTTTGATCAATTGATTTTGAGATTCAACTGGACAGTGAGAACCATTTAAAACCAAGGGCCATACTGCACCGTTGATGTGGCCTTTCAAATGATCAAGCTCGTATTCTTACCACCGGGGGGGGGGGGCTTCTTCCATGGTAAAGGTACCTGAGAATGTACCGCCCGCAAGGGTGTACTTTTTCGGACTTCTGGTCTAGCCAAGGGTATACCTTTTGGCAATTTTATTCGATTATAGTCTGGGTAGGGGTATGCTCTTCGTCAATTTTTTGTCAAAGAAATGTCAAATTCGGTAATTTCTTTAAAGAAACCCAATTTTTCTATTTTGGTCCAGAGAATGCAAAGATTTGACACGCTTTGCCTAGAAAATGCCAATTCATGGCACTTTTGTTGTAGAGATTGGTCTAGCCAAGGGTATCATTTTCACAAAATTGGTCAAGGGTATCAAGCCAACGATTCCATTTTGAGACTGTAGGCAGCGCAGCCGTACCCGGAATTTAGCCAAGAACCCCCCCCCCCCGTGATTCTTACTCACAGTGTTACTTCTCGTCCACGGGACTGTGGGTAAAGCTTGATGAATTGGGTATTCCTTCCTCCTTCTCTCGTCACAACAAGGATCGAATGCCCGTTAGAGGGGTAACTCGAGACTTGGAATGACGGAGACGTGCCCCCCCCCAGCATCTTCATTTCATTCATTCTCATTTTTCATTCTTTTTGCACGGTAACCCCGTCGGCAAAGGCCGCCTTTCAGGGGGCCGTGAAAAATTTTAAATCTACAATTTACAAGTAAAATAATCTACAAACGAAAATGAATGATTGAATTACAAAGCTAAAGTAAAATTGAAATCAAGACATGATTACATGATTATCATACCATAATAATAACACAATCAGACCGGACAAAAGCATACCGGACCCCACGTCCACCCTGAAACACGACTCCTCGTTGCAGCACCTCATGGCAGGCAAAGAATCTGACTGACCCCAGTCCAATTTCACTTTAAAGGTACAAAAATCCACCGGTGAAAAGAAAACTCTCAAAAATTTTTTGTCAGATTTCAAAAAGCTGCCAATTCCTAGTGGGACATTACATTTTGAGACCTATATTTAGGGACTTTGACCATCAAAACCCATCCTTATGAACGGCACGTACTCGTTGCTCTACATATTGAAATTACCACCCTGGGATCGAAGGCTGCCATCGTTCAAATACAATTGAGTCCCTAGGAGCAGCTTCTACGTAGCATGAGGTCTCATCTCAGATTTTCTCTTACAATTGTGACTTCCTCTCATAATCATAAGACGAAATTTAAAATGAGACCTATCACTGCGTAGGAGCTGCTTCAACAGCTTCAACTGCATTTCAATCAACTAATCAATCAATCAATCAATCAACCAATCAATCAATGTCAATATATAAAGTTGGTATTTACAGTAGTATAAAGATAATGGCTGCGGTCACACTAGGCGGCTTTTCCCCTTGTTTCCTCTCGATAAAATGGGCTTATAGCGCTGTTGTGTGTGACCGCTCTTAGGAAGAGCGGTCTCTTCCTAAGAGCGGTCCCTGGAGCGGTCACATACAACCATGAGTGTGGTGGGACACTAGTAAATTAGATTAGGTTAATTTAGAATTAGAAGGTAGCATTAATTTCTTTGCTTACCTTGAAATGCCATTAACTTCTCTTCCTTGCCATTAGCAGCCTTTCTCAGCCAAACTTCCTCGCCTTGAACTGAAGAGCTCCATCTCATGTGTGCTTTCAAAAAGTTTGGGCCTAACGACCTTTGTCATCTCCCGCGCATTGCTGTACCTACGCAGCGGTCTCGAAATCGAACTTCGAGACCGCTGCGTAGGTAGGTACAGCAATGCGCGGGAGATGACAAAGGTCGTTAGGCCCAAACTTTTTGAAAGCACACATGAGATGGAGCTCTTCAGTTCAAGGCGAGAAAGTTTGGCTGAGAAAGGCTGCTAATGGCAAGGAAGAGAAGTTAATGGCATTTCAAGGTAAGCAAAGAAATTAATGCTACCTTCTAATTCTAAATTAACCTAATCTAATTTACTAGTGTCCCACCACTCATGGTGTGACCGCAGCCATTAAACTTTATATATTGACATTGATTGATTGATTGGTTGATTGATTGATTGATTGATTGATTAGTTGATTGAAATGCAGTTGAAGTGTTTGAAGCAGCTCCTTCGCAGCGATAGATCTCATTTTAAATTTCGTCTTATGATTATGAGAGGAAGTCACAATTATAAGAGGAAGTCTGAGAAACAAGCCTCTGACCTAAATTACAGCGTTGCTTAAAAAAATTAACCAATCATGACTTACCAAGGTAATCACGTGACAGTTACTTTCGCGCCAAAATAGTTAGCCACAACACCGGCAGCTTTCCAAAAGACGTGACGGGCACAGTGTGACCGGGTACCTTCGTATCGTTATAACGCTGTACTTTCCGACGTTAAAGATAAATTTCAAGAAAGTGAAACGATCCAGATTATAACGGGATGAGATTCTAGTGTGACCGCAGCCAATATTAATTCAAACCAACTAATTTACGAACACAATACGGTAAATACACAGTAGCAAAATAATGTTTTCAGTCAGCGACATTTGAATGATGGTGGCACCCAATCCTTGTTGTCATGAAGGAGCACGAAGGAATACGATCAGCAACTTTGAGCAATAAAAACAGTTTTTATCATAACGTAGACCACATAAACGGTGCATTACCTGCTCGTGCTAAAACCGGAAATCGGCGTCCGCAAATGACAGTTGAGACTACACTAAGGCAGAGCTGTTTTTAGTGCTGAGAGCCTCTGACAGTTGGGGCATTATCTGATGACTGTTGTGACCGAAATGAAATGGAGCTTCAGTCAAGAATGCCCCCTCTCTACAGCATTGTGAAATTTATGAATAGTAACACTTTCAAAATTTTAAAGTTTTGCGAAGACCATTAAATTTGTAGAGGAGTATGGTTCCCTGCGCATTTGAAAAGATGTCAACCCTTTGCATCGAGAGCTTGAGAATTGCAACCATAGTGCAAGGGCTGTCATGAGTGTTTGCATTTTCGATGGACATACGAAAAACTCATCATTTTCCGCAAATTCTTTGGTAAGCAAATTATTGTGACGATTTGCTGTGACCAGTATCAGGCAAAGATCCTGGAAGACTATTAACCAAGTCATAAACAACAGTAGCAATACCACTTCTATCCCATCCCTTAATGTCGAAGGTGAGTCGATTAAAGACAATAAAAAGATTGCTTCATCAATGAATGAGTTTTTCTGCACCATTGGAAATAAACTGAATGACACAATTCCAGAAAAAGCAAACCCACTTTTATCCAATCAGTATAAATTGGGTAACGCTGTGGGAAATTTCTCTTTCAAAGCTGTTTCAGAGAATGACGTAACGAAAGTTATGAAGAAAATGAAAACATCGCACGGCTCTGGTTGTGATGGCATCGCAAGCTTCTTTATAAAGATTGCTTTGCCTCTAATCTCTGGTTCATTATGTGATCTTTTCAATTTGTCTTTGTTCTCTGGAAAATTTCCTACCGATTGGAAAATAGCCTGTGTTGCCCCAATTTACAAGAGTGGAGCGAGAGATGATTGTTCTAGCTACAGACCGATTTCTGTGTTGCCTGTATTGTCTCGTGGATTCGAAAAAGTAGTTTATAATCAACTGTATAACTGCTTAGATAGTAATAGGTTCATATACAAGCATCAGTCTGGTTTTTGATCTTTACACTCAGTCGTCACCAGCCTTATGGCTGGCACAAATGATTGGTATGTGAATATAGGTAGCGGCAAGTACACTGGTTTGATTTTCATTGACCTAAAAAAGGCGTTTGATACAGTGAATCATGATATCTTACTTAAGAAGCGAGAAAAATATGGAATAAGAGGACTAGAGCTTGACTGGTTTACTTCCTATTTGCAGGAGAGAAAGCAGCTCTGCAAGGTAAATTCCACCTCTTCCAGTATTAACGCTGTAAGTTGTGGTGTCCCCCAGGGCTCTTGTCTTGGCCCACTCCTGTTCCTTGTTTACATAAATGATCTACCATTCTGCCTAAAGAAAGGAAAGGTCACCATGTGCGCTGATGATACTGCGATTTCACATTCCTCGAGATGCCTTTCTAAACTGCAGGATGATCTAAACCAGGATCTTGTGAATTTACAGAACTGGCTACATGGCAACAAATTGTCCCTAAACGTTGTAAAAACACAGTCTTTGATTATTGGTTCCAGACCAAATATTCAAAAGATCGAAAAACAGACTGAGGCTAAGCCTTGTTTTGAAATAGGTGATCAAAAGATCAATATGATAACCGATACTATGTATCTGGGAGTTCACATTGATGACAAACTCCAATAGGATCGCCATATTGAACATGTTAAGGCCAAGGCACTGTGAGCTCTCGGTCTTATTAAGCATGCCAAAAAAATTCTGCCATCCGGTGATCTGCAGAAAATGTATAGAGGAATTTTTGAGCCACATTTCAGTTATTGCTGCTCGGTTTGGGGTTGTTGTAGTGAAACCAAACTTAATTCTCTCCAAAAGATTCAGAATTGAGCTGCAAGAATAACTACAAATAGTCCTTACGATGCTTCTGCTGTCCCTCTGCTCCAAAATCTTGGCTGGCCATCAATTAAAGATCTTATCAGAAAAGAAACAGCAACGCTGACCTATAAGGCATTGAACTCACTTGCTCCTCAATATTTAGGGGAACTTTTCAGTAAATGCTCCGAGGGCAGTGATCGCATTCTTCGCTCTACCGAAAAAAACTTGCAGATACCTCTGCTAAGAACAAGCACAGGCCAAAAAACATTTTCGTATCGTGGAGCAAAATTATGGAATGAGCTAGATAACGAAACTAAATTGGCATCGTCCTTGGCTACCTTTAAAAAATCCATATGAGAGGTACCTTATATTTTCAATTTTAGTTCTATTATGCTGTTTTGTACATTGTATTATAATTCTCTTTAATTTAGGCTTTTCTTTTTTTTTTCTTTTGCACAGGTCAATTTGTAAAACAGTTATTTATTACTGAAATTTGTAACCTGTTTAAATACTTAAAAATGAAATAAAATGAAAAATGAAAGATATTCTGTCCTTGAGATGAGAACGTTGTTTCGATCGTAAGTTTGGACGACTTAAATTTGATTTCATTTCTCATACATTTGTCCCATCAGCTAAGCGGAGTGCTTTACAGGGGGCTGTGTCAACGTTAAAATTTTAACTTTAAAACAGAACTGAAGAGAAATTTATCATAATTTTAGCATTTATTGCAATATATTGAAGAAAAAAGAAGTAGGCTGACTAGGGAAAACTCTTTTCCGACTACCGTAAAAAATGCTAAAGGATTTGTGCTTGTCTGATTTCTTTTTTTGTTTTTCAATTTGTTTTGAGTGGGCTTGTCAGGATTTCTAGCTACTGAAAGCTAATTTAGGCCCAATGTGCATCCTGCATCCAGGCATAGGGCTCCTAGTTTAACGTCCCTTCCGAAGGACGGCGAGGTCAGTTGTGAGGTCAGGCCCCCGAGGTCATCTATCCGGAGTCTTACTTCATTCAACCGACCTAAACTTCAGTTACCTGACGAAAACTGTTTAAGCCACTCGGCTACTCACCCCGTATCCAAGGCCATTCATTCCAAGTATTTGAACCCCAGAAAAGACAGCTTTTTGCCACTGCAAGTGTTCATTCTTGGAGCCAGGAAATCGGCAGTGTCATTGTGCAAATTAATATCGATATCATGCGCAGAATTTTTCTGAAAAGGCCAGAGATAATCGGGCGCAAGACCTGATAATTTGTTGCTTGAAATGGTTGCGGTTTCGCGTTTTACAAAGACGTATCAATGCTCTACTCCTTCGAGAGACGAGATATGCTTTGTCCTAGGAAACTGATGTGTCCCCCCGTGCAGTAGGTTGTAGCTCATGCGCAGTAGCGTTTTAGGGTTGAAGCTTTGACGGGCGCATGAGCTTTGACCCACTGCACGGGGGGACATATTAGCTTCCTCAGTCAAGCGTATCTTGTCTTCCCAACAACTACTTACCGGGTACTTGCCCATTGCTAAAGAATGCAAACGGTGTTCCAAAATCAGGGGGTAATGATGCAAAGAATTGTTGACTATCATCTTCCTTACTTTCATTCTTTGCCGTCTCTCTGTTCTTTTTAAAGGCCTTTGCAGTTGGATGCCTTGGCTGGTAAACATAATTAGGATGGTTTTGTTTATGCTCTGCCTTCAAAGTCTCTGCTTTTCTGAAATATGGTCTTTGTTGTTCACTTGTCAGTTCATTCCAAATCTCACCGAGTTTTACGCTGATTTCGGAGTTGCTCGCATCACTGAATTCTTTAGCCACTAAAGCCCTGATTGGGTACAAAGAAAGTAGCGTTTGAGGAAATGGGATCGATTTTAATAACAATACCAATTGATTCGGAGAAACAGCACGCCTTTCGAAAGGCTGCTGTTGCCTAAATATCAAAGCAATGACATATACCGGGTGAGTCAAAGAAAGTTTACGCGTTTGGTGGGCTATCGAATGAGGAGTACATTTGAATAATGGCGGCATTCGATCCTTGTTATGACCACAGAATAGTAAAGCAATAGCAAAATTATTATGCTTTATTGGCCATCCCGTGGAAGAGAAACAACATACTAAGAATGCAGTTTGATCATAACCTATTCCACATCAACAGTAACAGTCATTTGGAAAAGAGACCGAAATTGGTGGTCAAATGAGGTTTCTGCCTTGCACTGACGACTGAAAACGGTTTTTTCCTCTTGGAAAAGTGAAAAATTCATCCTCATATGTGTAACAAAGTTTTTCAAGGAGATTCCACGTTCTCAAGAGGATGACATGTTGTAACGCAGGCAAGTGTCATTGCTGTCGGGTAGGGAAACAGACGAAATTTTGATCGTCATTTTGACTCATTTCACCTGCCATTGCAAGGGGCTTTCTGCAGGAAATGCCTTCTAAGGCTGATATCTAGTCAGTGAAATTCTGTGAGTGGGAAGGAATTTCCTTATTTATGAGGGAAAATCTCTTATCTCTTTAAATTTGAATGTAAAGTTACGGCTAAGAGACCTCTTACATGTAAAATTCTGCCCGTTCGAAAAATTCCATCAACCGGACTTTGAGGACTTTAAGCTCAATAAAGTAATGGTGTATGAAACTCTCCTGCCTAATAATCTTCTTTTCTATACTGAATATATTGTACATATAGATAATGTCTTAATAAACATAATTAGTTCTTTTTCTTATTAAGTATTGATTTTTAGTAATGTATTTATTGTATTTATGAATGGAAAGCCCCTTGAAAACTAGCCTATCTTGAAGTGCTACCCTCCCTGAAGGTTGAAAATGAAAAAGAAAATTGGAATTAGCCTTTGGCCGCAGAAGGAAATGACCGATTGAAGCCGAATGAATTACCGAACGTAATGCACCTTCTCAATTAACGATCTCGTTTTGAAAATTTTTGAAAATTTCTTCATACGAAATTACAGTCCACGGATTTGGATTCAACACCCCAAGTTTAGTCTAAATGCAAGTGCCTATGTTCCTAGAGTATGTGATTTTAATTTTATGGTGATAATAAATTTGAACTTTATAAGGGATTGTACTGTGAAAATCGTTCAGGTGTAACTTTGCATATACTCACTCAGTTATTATGCACTGTCAAATCCCTTATCAATTTTCAAATTTGTTATCCTCATAAAATTAGAATCACAAATACTAAAATTATAACAATTTGAAATTAGAGTAACATTTGGGTGCTTAATGTGAATCTGCCGTCAGAAACTTCGTTTGACGCAAGCTAAAGAAATTTTACAAAATTGCAAAACGAAGCCGCTTTGTTGAAAAGGTGTATGGGACTCATAGGCTACGAAACGAGGCAGTTTTCAACGTCCCAAAATTATTGTAAGCTTGCTGTACGATATAGATTGTAATATTAACATTCAAGAAGAAAAGTATTCGTTCCCTGAGTAGAGTTGTTTGAATTCCCGGGGGATACATGATTTGCGGATGGACGGGGGTCTGCCACCCAGTTTTCTGAAAGCTACCCTCTTCTGATTACCGACAGTTGCTGTCATACCCACTTTTATGACGAATTTTGGCGGAAAACTACCCATTTTTGACGATTCTTTGCCAATTTCTGGAAAATCTGCGGAAAAGGGGACCCTTGTTTAAAGAATTTTGGACCCAAAAACCCACCCATATGGACGGCACATACCCGTACCGTCAACATGTTATGTTAACTCCCCCAGGTTTGAATTACGACGTTTCCAGCTGAGCCCGTTATCAAGTCAAGTTTTCAGCGTCGTTGCTTTTACATTGCGACAGCAGTAATTTTCTATGGAGTTGATGGACTGATGCTCTGTCTGACGTAAATTTTACGATTTCGTTACTAGAAGTGTTCCTCCAAACTGGAATGCAAGTTTAGTGGTTTTTCTTGTAATGCCATTTTGCTGTTGTGATTTCATTACTGTTGATTTGTTATTGTTATCTTTCTGGTTATCTGTTTATGGAAAAATCTGCTTAAGGAGAAGAAATTGCTTCCGGTCACTTTGCGAAGCAGTAGATTCTGAGCATATCACATTTTCGGCAAATATCATCAACGAAGAGTTATTTTTGCCAAGGATAATAGTGGCTAAAGATTTTTCTAGCTAAAATTTTTGATGTGTTGCACTCAAAGAGTGAAATAGACCAAAAAGAAAATCTTAGAAGTTCTTGCCCTTCCACCAAGAGCATATTTAGGCACTGTCCTTTTTTTACTTAGAGTTGCCAGTGTGAAGGCCAAAATATTTTCCCAGGATAGCGCAAGCAAGGACGTAGGGAACGGGGGCACTAGAGTTGAGTTCCTCCCAATATTTTGCAGTTATTACGAAAAGCTCCTGTGTTTTTTTCGGAAAGTACCCCTTGAGAATTCCTTAGCTTGATAAAAGTACCATTGAAGTTTCATGCCCCAATCTTCAGGATCCTTCCTACGGCCCTGTCTGTAAGTTTTCGGAAAATTCTTTTCTCGAAAGTATCGTCGACGTAATTGCTTCGCTAAAAACGTACGCTTTTAAAGAATTAGAAAAATGGTATTTCACCTGTACTTCCTTGCCCATAACATGAATGCATTCATTGGCCTTCGTATCCTGTTGTCTTCAGTTGTCTCCTCTTCCCTCGCTTCACCATCACAATAGATTGGTTGAGTGCTCGGTATCTTGTGAAACGTCTTACCCATGATGTCAATATCTGGATTTATTAGCGTCAATAGTGCATCAATATTTTCAACTACGGTATCTATATCATGAAGTATGCACTGTTCTTCTGTGTCATCATCCAATCGATTATTACTCTCTGAAAAGTTGTGCATACCATATGCAAGATGATCTTTGAATCCCTGTCTACAGCCGTGCATATAACCCCTAAGCTGTTGTACATTGGAATTCGAAGCATGGCAAATATAATCCATCTGATCTACCCGTTGTTGGTCCCTTTTATGCCATGAATCGCATAAGTATGACATGAAATTCCCATGAGGCTGCATATTATGATTTTGTATTTCATTTACATGATTGCAACCTTCTCGATTTCTGGAACGTAAAAGCATTTCCTGAAATTTCTCTTCGATACACTGAGGAAATTTAAATTCTTCTTCCGTTTGGCATCGGTGCTTATTCATGTATGGGAAAGCTCTTTCTGCTGCTGGCTCGCAATAGCCAGAGTGGTCCCCATAATCCCTGTCCTCTTCAGTTGCCATGTTGTTGATTCTCCCGCCATTGTTGTACACCGTCTCTTTGGGATTATCGCCAGATACCTTTGCAAGTCCAGTTGTATTGAGTTGATTCAAATCCCATGAAATCAATGGTTGCTCCATAGCATCGTCCCTCATGCGGACGTCTCCTCTTTCGTTGTACTTGCGTATTTCCTGTCCATCATATCGCCTATCAGAGCCGGTCGGATCACCAACAACAGATCGATATTCGGAACAGTTGAACGTTAACTGTGGTCTTCCTTTATGGTCTCTCGGGCCGACATCTTGACTCTCGTTTTGATGTGCATGACATGCCGGGCGTAACTCCGTGAAGACCTTCTCCTCCTCAGTTCTCGTTTCTGATTTGGTAGCATCTTTGCTATAACCGTCGTTTGCATTCTGGCATCTTTCATTGCGGTCGTGTTGACCTAAATTCGCCATGTAAGTGACAAAGTTCCAGTCAGGAAAACTCATCTTGCAGCTTTAATGTGTCTCAGTTAGATTGATAGAAGTTAGCAAGAATCTGAGCAATCGTCCGTGAAAAGTGAAGTCACGTTGCAACTGTAGTTGAAGAATGTTTCATTCGAACATGCGAACTTGAGTTCGAACTGGATTGATCGATTGATTAAACGTCACATTAAGATGCCAAATAAAGCTACCATGACACAAGACTTTATGATGCATTTGATATCTAATTTCCTTACAGCACAGGAGGACCACAGAACAGATTATTTCAAAACTATTTACTTTCCCTCCCTGCGCCCGTCTTAAATTTTGAGAGCAAATATGTATTTTTGCATCATTTGTGATTCGCAATGGTGAACGTAATGTGATATTGATTTCAAATAAAATTCATTACTCAAATCATACCTGTGTCTTTATCGTGATTTCTTCCTGCCTTTCCTGGCTTTCCACTGCATCCCTACCGATCCCTACCGAACTCGTTGATTCAAGTTTGTCATTGCATGAATAAGAGCTTATTTCAATTTACGGAATTCATTAGGAAACGTATTTAATAAAGATGCATACTTACACAAAAACTCTTCAATTGTTTGGTAAAACCGGTTTCATCGTATGAAGCAGACTTTTCAGGGACGTTTATAACCCATTTTTAATCAGACAAATCCAATCGAAAAACTGACTACAAAGTTATGTTAGGATTTGGTAGGAGTAAAGAAAACAACTTCAAATGTTGGATGTAGATTTGAACTTGGTAGACAATCACTTTTCATAACTGGATTTAAAACAATTATCAGAGTCTGGTTGCGACTGGAATTTGATGTGAGAAACCCATTTTGAAAATCCACATTAGAATATATCAAAGATAATAATTTAGTTTCATCATGGACATCACAGTCAAGGGACATTTTGAAAATGCATGGACATGGAAACCTTTGGCATAAGAGGAATAACAATACCTCTTCAAGGAATTGACTGAAAGCAATCGTATAGCTACCAATGAATCATTTTTGTTATGTTGATATAAAAATCTTTTTCAATGTATGTACGTTACATTCCATAAAACTTTCGTAATTACTTTGCAACACTACAGGGATGACACCATGGGAAGCTAAAGACGATGACTGCCACATGGCCAATACATAAAGACGACTAAAATGGTAGCTTGTGGAATACCTCAGGGCTCCTGCCTCGGCCCACTCTTATTCATAATCTATCTGAAGTCTACTTGAGAATGCTCAAAGAGAGCTTCTCAATATTTCAGAATGAATGAGAATTAATTAGCTGACTGCCAATCCTAAGAAAACTGAAGTCATGTTGATTGGCCACCTTCGTAAAGTTAACAAAATGGATGTCTCTGAACTGCTAATGTTAATCAACTCAGAAATAAGGCGAGCAAAGAAGACAAAATCATTCGGGATCATAGCAGATGAAAAGGGTTGAACTGGGAACAGGCATTTCAAAGTTGCTAAAGAGAAAGTTCGTGGAGGTCTCTCATCTCTTAAAATATTGAATAACTTTGTGCCACAAAAGCAACTGTATAATGTATATCGATCCCGCATAGAAAGTTATTGAGGTATGCAAATGTAATTTGGGGCAGTATTCCTATCTCCAAAATAAAGATCTTACAAAATCTCCAGGACCGAGCTGGAACCACAATTGAGAGTGTTAGATTCAGAGACAATCAGCATTGAACAATCAATTAAATTCGATCGATCAGCAGTGACCTGCAATATTATGAACTGAATGTGCTCTGAGAGCGTTTGGGATGAATTCCCCCAGATAGCCTTGTATTCAAATCAAATCACAATTCAAGAAACTGCAAAGACATCCCAATTCCAAGATATAACCCCCCTCCTAGGCTTCCTAGAGCATCAAATACCCTAGGCCTGATCGGGTTAATGAATTTTTGCTACCAAGGGTAAGAACAACAAGTTACGGATCTGACACCATCAAATATAGAAAGCAGTATCTGTGGCTATCTCTACCTCAGCACATAAGGAATGCTCAATCTACCAATGAGTGTAAGAAAGAAATTAAAAGCTGGAATGGCGCTGAATGCATGTGCAGATTACGTAGGACGTTCATTCCATAACTTGGATTTTTGAGATACCATGACATACCAGAGCCAGAATATCGAATTTCAAACAGCTCGGACTTTTGTAATGCTACGTTTTAAATTTTGTTTTTAAATTCTATGCAATGTATTTTATATCTTATTCATTAAATCTTGTATGTATGTTTATTGGATGTATCAATTTTAGCAGTGGCTTGGATTAGCAAGTATGGTATTGTTTTTAATATTTACTGTACATAGTTATGTAGCGCCAACTTTAGATAATGAATCATTACTATTATAAACGAAACAAATATGATATAGCTTCCAAAATTTCACACCTTTAAGTGAAAGCAAGGAATAATCTGAAAATGTTTCCTCGCATAAGGTTCCCAAATCCTTGACGAGTTACAGCCATTTGCTACGAAGAAAGCTAATTGGCCTACCTTCATCCTACCTGGCGGGCCACTCCTCACGAAACATTTATTCGCACGATTTTTTCCTAAGAGAGTTCTTGACGGCAGGCATTATCCATGGTGCTTGGCAAGGCCTAATTGTTTTATTAGGAATGAAATTAGAATAAACGTTCAAAGGAATTCTTTGAGTAGCTTAACCTGTTCATGAGGGCTTGTCGTGTTGTCAAGATGTTCGTCCCAAGCAAATATTTCAAGTGGATGCAAAGTCTGATTTGTCGTAGTACCAAATCTCGCAGGTGTATGAAGACAGTGCCATGTTTGAAACAGATAATTCACCGTAAACAATTTGATGATGACACTTCTCATGAAGTGACGGGAGCAATGGTGGTAATCTTAGGTAGACTGTGCCACAAAGAGGACACCTCGAAATCTACCCAAGGCTCCACTTCAACCTATACCAGTTGAAGCTCCATTCGATCGAGTGGCAGTAGATGTATTAGGTCCTTTTCCGACATCTGAAGAAGGAATAAGTATGTGATCATTTTCACTGACTATCTCACTAATGCAAAGTCACATGTTTGACGATAGACGGCAGGACAGACCGACAGAACCACAGCTCGATTTCACCATGATTTCACCATCAAAATCGCGTCTGCTACACTAGCACCTCTGCGCAGCTTTGCTGAGTACAACAGCAACAACAACGATGTGATCATAATGGGCCCAAACAATTCAATGTTGTATTGAATTGACCAAGACGAGCAAGACGAGATGGAGGATCGGATGGGGATCGGATGTGGTTTGCACTCAAATAAGGTACAAACAGAAACATGCGAGATATTCAACACTTCCTGGAAATGGACACCTCGTCAAGGCTCATGTTTTGGCTCATTTGATAAAGGCTGCCGATCCCGATGGCATAAAATGACGTAAGAAGGATGACGTAAATGACAACATGACGAAATGATGTTAAAGATGTTGCAACTTCTTGAAAATATTTAAAGAAAGAATTGAGAGAAGTTTTTCCGCTTTGTTTATGAAGAGGTTGTGGAAAGGAGACTCTGCAACGAGACAAGCAAAGGCATAACAGTAAATATGGAGGATGCTTCTGGTAGAAAAGACAGAATAGGGAAAAGAATGGCTTACTTGCTGCGATATGGTGCTTTGAAAGAAGGATTACACGTTGACACGGAAGGTGCCTGTTTTGTCGTTTTCCATAAAGTAACACATGATTCATTGTCACATCCAATCCAGGATCCTATTTCCACCTTGGGAGGGGAGGACAGCATACGACAGCAAAGTTATAAAGAAATATGCTTGCTGATGCAAAGGTGCCTTGGTGGGTGACAAACAAACAAAGGCTCTTTAAGATTTCTTTTCAATGATGATCTAAAACTTCTGCAAAGGATTCAGTTCAGTTTGATTTTAAAATGTCACTGCATACAAAAACCTTTCAAAAGATATGTAAGGTAAACTATGATAACAAATTACAACTGAAGACAAAAATGGCCTAATTCATGGCTGTGGGCCAGGGGCCATGCTGCCCCTATTTTGTTGGAAATTCACCAGCTTTCCATTTTTGTAGGAAGCATTGGAATTTCAACAATAATCCATTGTCATCTCATGGTTTGTTTATAGCAGGTGAAATGCACACTTTAAATAGCATCTCTTTTTCAGTGGGAAAACTTGGTTCTTCCTGAAAAGGTAGGGTTTCAGGCAAAAGCAACTTGGGATCTCATTCAAAGCAATTGCTGTCTGCAAAAAACTACTTTTCCGACAAAAAGAGTCTTCTTTGGCAAAAGGTGCAATTTCCTGTTTGAAAGGGAAGGTACATTTACTGCTTGGGTGAATAAGGTTGGACAAAATGCTTTGGGTCTAACAATACTTTCACGAGTTTCCTGAAAAGTTTGACATTTTACAGAAATTTTGGTCATAAACAGATGATCTATTTCTTGCTTCATACTTAAAATATGTCATACTTTCATAGATCATGAGGCTTTCAAAAGTGTTCCTCTTTAGAAATTTCCATGAGCAGGCAGCTCCATGGCGAGGACTGGGGGGACCTGCTCCCAAAATCCCTACAGTCAGCAAGAATTGTCAAACAAAAATGGCATCAAGTTAGTTATGTATACCCTTTGTATGAAAAATTAGGTCAAAACCCCCCTCCCCTACATCCTTTGCTTGGATTTTACAGAGCTGACATCACCACTGTCCACAAGTGATTATTGCTGAGGAAGATAGAAAATAATTTCTTGGACAGAGTTAGTTGTAGATTCTATGAAAGCAAGGCTTATTAAAAGGAAGATTTAAACTATATACTGAAGGCAGTTACAGTATGACAGTTATATACCAGGTTATGACATTTTATCTAAAATTTGAAATGCAATCTGCAGTATTTCTATAAGTGATTTTTTGATGTCCTGCTCTCAAAATTTCACAGGAAAACCAACAAGCAAATTCTTCACAATTGGGGTATTTTCCAATGATCTATGGGGCATGGTCTTCAAGTTTTCTTGGGTGCAAGCCCCTGTACCCCTATTTATCTCCTTGCTGCTTGCACCAAGCTTCAGCCTCACTTCAAACACAAATCATGTCACAACAAGGCAGCTTTGTCCTCTGACCAAGAATTCTTCACTACCATGGAGCACCTTGATGTGGTGACAGTTCTGCAACATTTTGTCACTTGTCATATGTTATATTCCTGTTTAATTTTTTTGGAGATAAGGCCCCTTTGTCAGAAAACTGTGATCTTTGCCCCCCCCTAAATCAAGTTCCCACATTGCCATAGATTTTATAGTAGGAATAAATATTACAGTGCAGGGAGAGGGAGAGGAATCTTAAAAAAGGAGGTGCTCTTTCAGTACATTCATCAAGGATAAGGACGACTGAATTCTAAAGTTTTAGTTTTCATATTTGTTGCCATAGTTATTGTGATAGATACAGGTGCTCCTTTGTTTGCTATGGAAAAGGGAACAAAAACAGATTGTCAGAGATTCTATTGAAGAACGAGCCCAGGGCACTACAGCTACAGTAGCATTGCTCCGCACCCAGGTGTTGAAATGAAAATGATCAGCTCTTTCCTTGAAATACCCTTTTCTCTGGAATTTTAAACGTTTTGAAGTGAGCCATCAGCTCTAAAACCAAGAGGGCTGCTTCTTAAAGTAAGCTGTTTTTTGCTACCTGGAGTGAAAAGCACTTCCCATGACTTTTTGCTGAGCAAATAAGATTTTATCATTTTTCTTTACTTCCCAACATTTTTCATTCATACTTTAACTTGTAGAAAAACACTCTGGTACTGTACAAACCCCATACCCATTCATGTATAATGAAACATTTCAGTTTTGTTCTTTTTGCTTAAAGGTTGTGATAAATGTGTAAAAAATTGCTTACTCCCCTTATTATTCATACCCTTAAGGTTTTGTCAAGCTGGATGACCTCTTGACTGCTGGCCTAATGCGTCATCATTGTAAGGAAGAAGTATTAACAGAAGTGAAGAAAGTAAATGTTGCAGGCAAATCAAGATTTGAAATTGTGTCAAAGAAGGACGTGGAACTCATCAGAGCAGCTTATGGAAGGCAATTTGCTCCGGTAAGTTTGTAGACAAGACTATAATTACAGGGTCTACCAGGGTAAGAAGGGTAAATTTGGAGCAACATGGATATTGTGGAAAATCAGGATTAAATTTTGCCATAATCTTTGTTTAGAGTTCTAGCTAGAACCACTTGAAGTATGCTCTTTGAAATAGTGAAAGTTGATTCATCAGTTCCGTGTTTACTGTTTTCAAGCAGTCAGCAGTACTCATTTTACCCCCAACCTACCCATTTTACCATCACATTTCACCCCATGCCCTTTCTGATAAGCCAACATGATTTTATTTTCATTGTTTTGTTTATATCAAGTTGTGATTTGTCAAAACTCAGCAGCAACTCTAGCAAGATCTTAAAATCATAAGTACAGCTAAAAATACAATTGGATTACTCATGACAGGGACCAGGTTTTACTCATGACAAGTTCTTTTCATAGTAAATTGATTCAAATTCTAACATCTTGAGATTCAAAAAAGACAGCCTAGGTGGCTGTTTTTTATGTATACACCAGGCCACTTTTGGGCTCCATAATAAGTAGTACATTCCAACTTCTAAGATCTACATTGTGACTAATTAACTACAGTAGGATCTCTTTATGAACTCTCTGTTATGCAAGTTTCTTCAAGTATTAGTTTTTGAAAACACTGAAAATGATCAAATGTTTCAATCAAATCTTCTAAGGACAGGGCATGAATGAACAGACCAATAAACTTTTGGTGAACGGAGATTTAGAAATCAGTGATTGGCACAAGCATTGATTCTATGTTTGGAGTACTATGACATTTACTTCAGAAATACATGTCTATTTGTCGTAACTTTTGTAATTAATGTTTTAGTGCAGGCTGCTTTCCTGTGACAGGGTACAAAAAAGGGAAGCATCACAAGGTCAAGAGGAGTTTGTTGAGGATTTCACTATCAGCGTATCATTGAACTAACCCTCGTGTAGGTTCATCGCAAAATGTTTTTCTCTGTGTCCATTCATGTTGAGTCTTCAGATGAAATTGAAAAACTTTTTTGTCACTTTCTCTGTTTTAGAAAAAGAAAATCCTAGGACTCGGTTACACCTCTCTAAGAAATGGTCAACAAATCAGTCTAGATCACTCTTTTAAGTTTATGTTGAAATTCTTTGAGATTGGTTCATGTATGATTTAAAGTGTAATTTTTTTTATTTTAGCTGTGCAGTAACATAGTATGTTATCCACGGTTTTTGCAGAAGAAAATTCAAAAATTCACCAGTAGTTTTGGTGATGCTTACGGTGTGTGGACTTACATATTGATACAACTGTCTATGACACAACTTTGTTTTTCAACAGGCTGCAAAGCATGAAAACAGTGAAGTCTCAAGATTGCTTGAAATATGTTTGTCCTATGTCTGTAAAAACATCAAGTTGTATGACCTTGAGGATTTTCCAGATGAATATCTGCTGAGGTAAGTCCATTCTTCTCTCATATATCATGCATTTTGCTAAATTTGGTAGCTTATCTTGCAAATCATTACAGACAATCAAAAACTGCAAGAACATGCTCTAATGTTCCTTACTTGAAATCATAAGAGTTGAACTGAGGCTTTTCAAAAGACAGCATTGGAATTTGTTGCACCTTGTGTCTGGAACTCTTTGCCCCTGTGTCAGCTCCAAGAAGGCAGTAAAAACCTGTTGTTTTGAACAAGCATTTGATTTTTTAAGTTTCTATTGAAAATACTGTATTTTTTACGATTATATACAGGATGATTCAGAAAAATGTGGGGAGTTTGGTGAACTGTGAGATCGCCTTTAGCCACCCGATTGTCATAAACTAAATTTTCCGTTCGGCCGAGAGTCTAACTTAGATCATAAACCTTTTCCCATTGAAATCAGTCATTTGATGCATTTTTAGAAAACGCTTTCTTCGTAAGACCTTGTATGGGAATCTCGCAAACTGATGAAATGTTTCGCTGAGGCCTTTCCGCATTTTACCTTGGCAAGAGTGCAAAAGTTACAAGTACGTGTGGTATTGTAAGGGGAAAATGAAATAGGAGGGGTTATGAGGTAGTGTTTTCTTTCTCCCTTGGGACGTCTTATCATAACTTGTTTTGTTTTGAGAATGCTTTTGAAAGACATTAATGAGTGCTTCTTTGTCTTGCGAAGAGGTTTCTTTCAACGCATATAAACGCTCTGTAAATCGCAATGGGACTTCATGCAGACAACATTTTTTCCTGAAGCCTGATTCACTGAGTTGTGCAGAGGGACCCAAAAGACAAGGGATTCAAACTCTGAGTCTTTGTCGTTTAGTTCTTTCTGCACGATCTTAGCGACCTCAGCGACATAGTGTGAACCACAATTAACTTTTTCAGTATCCTTGATTATACAACATGCTTGCCTGCAGCTCTAGCATTGCTAAAATGCTGAAGGGGCTTGGTCAGAGACTTCACCAGTTTGCGAGACTTCCATACAGGTTCTTACGAAGAAAATCTTTCTTAAAAAATGCATCAAATGGCCGATTTTGATCAGGAGTGGTTTATGATTTAAGTTAGACTCTTGGCTGCACGGAAAAATTAAGTTCACTATAA
Organism: Aurelia sp. 4 Dawson et al 2005; assembly: GCA_964019985.1. Taxonomy (NCBI): domain Eukaryota; kingdom Metazoa; phylum Cnidaria; class Scyphozoa; order Semaeostomeae; family Ulmaridae; genus Aurelia; species Aurelia sp. 4 Dawson et al 2005. Next base: position 6,603,789 of record OZ026503.1, on the reverse strand, counting down.
TCGAGTGGCTCAATACGACGCCACAGTCCGTCTCACGCCCCACGTTTTCCTGACTCACCCGGTACAATTTTGACAGTTATTTTAACTTAATATAAATTTTGTGACCTGTACCTACCGTATAAGTATATTGTATATAAAGTTTATTGGCACATTAAAAAATCAATAATTTTGTCAACTATTTGTTAATGTTTCTCTAAATTATCACTCAAGTTCATACAACAATTTGCTTTCAAAGTCAAATGGATGCACAATGCGAATTGCTCAGGCACTGTGGCTTGAAACCGCTTTGAGTCTTGAATCTCTTCTCAGAGAGTTCATTTTCAATAGCTTCACCCTCCGTGAGTTTAGAATGGTTTACTGTATACACAGGGAACTTTTATTCTCGTTGCTTTCCCCTGTTACTTGACTTTATTGTGTAGTCCTCTCTGTCTTTGAAGTAAGAGCAGTAGGATTCCATACCAGATAAAGCCTCGCCACACAAGCGTGACAACATGATCAAAGCTTTGTTATTTCTGCCATCCCAGCGCTTGGCGCCAAAGACCGCAACTTCACCTTTCTAATCACAAGTAGCAATTTGACAGTTGCAGTTCAAGAATTTGACCATGTGAGGTTTTCATTTTCCAACTTTGGGAATCAAGCTTTGCTGTTTTCAACCGTTGTAGTATTCAGTTGAAAGAAATGCCAGCTAGCAATTGCTGAAAACAGCGAGAAACAAAGCAGAGGACCAATAAAACTTGCCTGTGTTAAAAATAAACCATTGCTAATTCTCTTTGCATCAAGTAGTCGATAATGAGTCTCGGAAAGGTTTTCGAGATCCCAAGGAATTTCTTGCTACAACCAGCAGTTTTTCCTATAAGAACGGGATCATACTCTTGTTTTTCTTCTCAAACTGTACCAGATTTGGACAATTGATCCAAACCTCTTTCCTGGCAAGTAGAAAAGGTGTATTACTTACATGCATTGATCTTCCAACAATGCTCTCCTTTAACTGGATTGCTCTTATACTCCGTTCTGGTAAAAAAGTGGCCTTGGCCACCAATTTTGATAGGGGCCGTCGCGTCAAGCAAGTGGACAGTTCTCCAACTGTTTACTAAGTGCTAGTAAGTTATAGGGAAATGGTTTGGACACCGGTTAGTAGGCTGCGTCGCCCATTTGATGACATTCAACTTTTACCTTATAGTCGTATCTACTACCGGCTCAAATATCAGAAAACATTAACGAACTCTGTGATGCAAAATGTGATTGGAAAAGTGATGGATAGTGTCGATTTTAATGGTATATACATAACTGAAAAAACATTGAAAATGCTTTGCAAAAGATGTCCAAATTTGAAGTCTCTGGATTTGAAAACGTGTGAATATCTCGTTACTGACACCGTTCTTAGATGGCTTTTAAAGGTAAGTAAAACAATTTGTCGCCTTAGTTATGATTATCTACAGTTTTATGTATTTTTTGCATTTGTTGGGGGTTCTATTCTCCCATGCATTTCATTTGTTTGGGGGTCTGTTCTCTGACCTTAAAGATAGTCTCACTGCGGTAGAATCTGCAGAGAAATCCTAAACACGGGTGCATGCCGTCAACAATGAAAGTTTAAGTTTGGAAAATCAGGTTGAGAAATTCCAAAGATCATGAAAGCCCATTTTGGTGGTGGTAAGATCCAGTTGTAGGGAATTTCAGGTGGAAAACCCACCCATGTGAGCGGCGCGTCCAGTATCACTCAATAATTCCAGTATCGTCCAGTATCACTCCAGTATCACTCCAGTATCACTCCGGTATCGTCCAGTATCACTCCAGTATCACTCCAGTATCACTCCAGTATCACTCCAGTATCACTCAACAACTTGAACCCCTCATATATTTGGGAATTTCATGAAGAAAAGGTTGTGAAATACGACCTACGAACAAAAAAATTATGTCGATTGCCAAAAATTGTTGTTTTCCTATTTGCCTTTTGTAATATGTTATTTGTAATATTTATATGTAATATCAATTTGAATATCTATGTTAAATGTTATGGTCACAGGGTTGCTATGTATTTCCATGCTCCTCGTGGCATCGTCTTGTAACCTTTGTTTGTTTACTGTAAAATTTTATTGGAATATAAAAAAAAAAAAAAAAAAACACGAACAACAAAATTTGGAATTGAGTCATTATCCTTCAGAGGAAGCCTCCTTTGGAACACCCTCTGTGAACAGATAAAAGCACTTCCAAATGTTGCAGCTTTCAAAAGAGCAATCAAGCACTGGATTGACGATAAGTGTAATTGCCGGATTTGTAAATAGCCAGAATTGTAAATTTGTATATTTTCTGTTAAAAGCTGTATTTATTGTAAATAGTTGGTTTAAATTAGTAATTATATTACTATTGTAAATAGACCAACTTTAAATAAGATTATCATTCATTCATTCATTCATTCATTCATTAATCAATCAAGTACTGCCCCCCCCCCGTGATTCCGGGCATTCAGTAAGCTGAGTTGGACTCAGTGCAGTCTTTCCTGCATTGGTAATCTTGTTCGGGATACTATCAGCAAAAGTCTTTTGGATTCTTTCCATAAGAGCCAGACACCCGTCAAAGCGTTTTGGAGTCTGCGCAGTATCGATCTGAGGGTCATCGCCCTTCATCCTTCCTTTGTTAACTCGCGCATGCCCCAAAACGCTTCGCTCGTCCCATTGATCAGCGAGCCGATCAGAGTTAACGCCTTTTCCTTTGTCATTCACAAAAGGGGGAATTCGCAGGATCCCGAACAATATCCAAATCTGAGGCAGAGCAGTTAACAGTCATTCAGTATTTGACGTGAAATCGTGGCAATTTTGTGATCCATAGCATTTCTACGTTTCCTGTTATGACCATTCGTCTGCTGAATTCAAAAGACCCACTATCGAAGAGTTTCTCAATTTCTCCATTCATTCGCTCATTACTTCGTTCATTTTCCATTGATATTTTCATCGTTGGATTAAATTTTGTTGGTAATTTGGCTAGCCAAGATGCTGGGCCAAGGGGTATATACCCCCTAAGGGCTATATGCCCTCAGTGTCCTACCACTGAGCTTTCTGACCTTGGTCATGTAGGCTTTATCAGTAAAATAGCAATGGTTTTGGCAACAGGGTGTAGGCAACAGTATATAGATAATAAAATTTATGACTAATGGAGGTAAATGGCAAAATTGAGATGAGACCGAAATTTGAATTTGCTAATACTTGTAAGCAGGGATCATAGATATCCATACTGGTTTGGTGACGTAATCTCTATTGTGAATGGCCTGTGTGACTAAATGATCAAAACATAGGCTATCCCAATCACTTCGACGTGTCTGACCCACGCGAATTAATTTCGATAAGGTGAGCTGGCCTATTGCCTTCGAGTTGTCTGACCAATGCGATCTAATGTCCCGAACCCAGGGTGGCCCTTTGCCCTTGACTTGACCAGTATAGAAATCACGACACCTTAACACCCCAATTTTTCCTCTCTGCGGTCTTACCTATGTGTTTTGATGCTAAGATTTTCGACGATTGGAGGGAAATGGAAAAATAGCGTTGAGACCGTGATCTAAACTCTGAACTGCCTGTTGTGATGACCGGCGATCTGCCAGTTGATCTATCTCACCATGTTAATGCTTGTAAGCGCTGATCACTGCGTTTGGGATATTAGATTGCAATAGTCAGATAAGTCGATGGCACTGGGCCAGCTCACGTTTCGGACATTCACTGGCGTGGGTCAGACACATCCAAAGCACTGGGTCAGCCAATGTTTGGAGATTCTTGCCCTATGTTAGAGCTATTTTATCCAATCAGCTATGATTGATTACCCTGTCTTGGATCGCCCTATCAGACAACAATTCTTTGAAGTTTTTGTTCTCATCCGGAAACACCAATAGAGAAGATGGATACCTCTTTCTAGAGCAAATGACGGAAACCGACGCCCTATTCAGCGGTACATACCCAGTATATAAAATAATGAGATAGGTTAAAATAGAAGTCATGTTGATTGCGAGAAGTTCGCTTGGTAGAATGCTCCTGTTTCCTTCCCGTTCTTTTCCGATATTCTTCTTGCTACCCTTTTCCGTGTGAGAACGAAGATGTTAACAAAACGACAACGATGATATATTCGTCTTGGCTGCCAGATTAACAAATTTTTCTTCTGTTTTCTGTAGAGCGTGACGAGATTAAGAAACCTGAATCTTTGTGGATGCTACAGCATAACAGATAATGGCATTGAAGCAATTTCAAAATACACGTCACAAATTGAAAGATTAAATTTGTCTCATCTGCCATTGGTGACAGAAAAAGGACTTTGCAAGTTGGTTTCTTCGTGCATGAAATTAAAACAGCTGAATTTGCAAGGAAATCCATGTGTAGATAATGCACTGGTAGAAGAGCTTTTATGTATGCGAGAAAAGGATGATTTAGATCAAACTCCTTTAAGGATCTATGCAGATTGTAATACAAAAACAATCGAGTAATTGCGATGAAGGGAAGCTTGAAGAGACTCCATGAGGTGAAATGTATACACTCTTTTTTACCATTTGAAATATCAAATATTTCAGTTGCATTGCTAATGCAAATTTTGCAGGTATTGTTTCTTGGCAGCCCATGCCTTTAATAGACAAGAATGTAACCTGTAAAGATCTCCGATGGATGTTTCAAAAGTCTATGCCTTTTCGAAGAAAGTGAAGTTATAGAGACGCGGTGATGCATTGATTTTGTGACCGTGAAAAACCTTTGAACGCTGGGAAACAGACTGCCTTTACATAAGCTGTTTGAATGTTTGATGCTTGTAAATGTCATGTGAGGAAATCATAACAGTTGTAAAATTCGTGAATTTTCATTTCTGTTCTTCAGTAGCTGTAAACTGGATATAAACTGAAAAGAAAAGACCTGAAAGTTGACTATCCAAAGCATATTTTGATGAATCAGCAATCATTATTTGTTGAAATGAGAACAAATTTTATACGATTTGCACAAAGCAATTAATATTAAAGGAATTTTCCGCGTAAAGCACAGTTTACACTCTCAATGTGGCTATCAATTAAGTTTGGGATGGAATAATGGAATAAAATGATGGAATGATGGAATCCTTTTTAATGCTTTGAATTTTTCTCATAAATTGTGTTGTGTAATATGTTAGTTAACATCTAATTGACGTTTTAGAGAAAAATTCCAATGGGTATTACATTATTCCATCATGTCATGCCATCTTGTCATTCCATCATTTCATTCCATCATTTAGTCGTTCCATTCCGTGTTTCAAAGATAGCCTTCCCTTGCTTTGGTGATGTTGTGCATTCTCGCCCTCGGAATGACGTATTTGGCGTTGTATCGAACTGCTGCAAACAAAGGTCACACAAACAGCGTCATTGCTTCCAAAGCAAGGTGACCTAAAAAGTGGAACTTTTAAAAGTAGAAATACCTGGTTATACTTCGTCCATGCTACCAGTTAAACTTTGTTTTTTTTATTGGCTTTATGGACTGAATAAATTGAAGAATTCTTACAAGTTCTTGAAGGGGCTTTGAATTGTAAGGAATTTGTTCCCGTGGAAGCTACCTGACTCGGAAGCATGCTCCGAGCTCACAAGAAAGATTACCAGGTTAAATTTTATCCCACGTCACTATTTGAATTGTTCACTTGCACCTTTGGCAAAGCTTTAATGTCATTAAAAACCATACTTATCATTAGAATTTCCATAATGCAGGATTTTGACTGAAAATGCGATCATTTGCAAAATATTGTGTTCAAAGCATGATTTTCTTGCCTCAACATGTGTCTCACGAATGAATGTATGAAAAACTGATCATATCCCAAGTCATTTTTGTCTTTCCCGCAAGTAGAAGAGTATTGAATCCGTACTGTAATGAAGTTTTGATAATGTATAAAATTTTTACTTTATATGGTCATCTTGCAGAATACTTTTAGCAATATAACCTAGCAATAAGCACCGACATATTGAAACCGTATGGCTTACAAGATTGAAACGATTATGTATCACTCTTTTATTTACATGCGAAGCTTCTTCACTGATAAAAATTACGAATTATCATTTAAGATGAGTACCATACCGGGTGACTCAACAAAAGTCTCCCGGTTGAAAATTATTGCATCAAATTTATTTGCTCAGTAGAATATGCGATCAAAACATATTTTTCTAATGGCTAAAGATTAGTATTTTTTGTAGTTTTCATGATTTTGAAACAGTTGCCCCAGGCAAATTTGAAGATTACAAAAATCAATACACCACTTCAATTAAGCAGTCTTGTTCATGAAATTTATAAAAATTTCTTCCTGTTGTTCATATGAAAATTTCGAGCCAAGATTTGGATTTAGCACCTAAAGTTTAGTCTGGTTTCGTGTTTTTAAACTGCTGGAAATTGTGATTTTGACTTTATAGAAGTGAAAAGTTCAAAGATTTGACGTTGAAAAGCGTTGGGGGTGAAACTGTATACCCCGATTTATCTTCAATGTCAAATCCTTTATTGATTTTCAATTTTTGCATCGCCATGAAATTAGCACTACGACCGCTAACAACATGAAAACTAGAAATGCAAAAATTCATCTCTAAATAAAGAAATGCACTTGCCAGTTGTATTATTTTCAATACTCCGTTTTTCAGAGAAATAAAGGAAACATTGACCTCCGTTTTCGTCTAAGTTTCAGTGTATCATTTTCTTGTTTGCAAATTCTATAGAGCATTTCGATTTGGTTTCAAAGACCTAATCGATTTGATCGCGCGCTTGAGGCCATTTACAGCTGCTTTGCAAGACTGATTTTTCTAGATCTATCAATTTCAATGAAGGGACTGCTATTCTGAATATTACCAAACAAATGTAAAAAGTACTTTGATCTTTTAAAGTAAGTGAACGGAGATATAGCAACACGATCTAAATATACCACAAAGGAACGGCAGGCGCCACTTACGTTAAAATCGAAAACTTTCCAATAATCAATTTTTTCGGAGGAAATCTTGTCCGAAAGTTTATTTGTCCAAAATGTGGTGATGTCCGAAAGTTTTAAATTCATTGAAGATAGAACAGCACAAAGAAACGTAACATAACACATTAGTAAATCAACGTTCTACCAGTAGTACTTAGGTTTCTTGCATTTTTTTATCTAAAAATTTGGCTCCTTGCAGCGTTTCTCGAAAAAATTTCACGTATGGCAGGACCTTTTAATTTGGTTTACCGCTGGTTTTATCCTTGTTCAATCTAACGAAGATTACATTCAAATGTCCTTGTTGATGTGATGATCATCATTACCTACTGTAAAATTGATATTCATGATGGAATCACAATTATTTTTAACATATATTTTGGTATAATGCTTGTTTTTTGATGTCGTGTTTGTCCGAAAGTTTTTTTGTCCGAAAGTTTTCGATTTTAATGTATTTTCCTTTTGTTTTTATCGATCAAAAACATCAGTACAATATGTTATACTTAGATGAACCCAGTCCCCCCTTGGTAAGTTTCTTTTAACCCTGTTGATTTACTTTAAGTAAAAATGAAATGCAGAGCCCTGTCCTCTTGACTATTCTGGATGCAAAGTCAGAGAATCACACCACTGCCCCAGAACAACTTCAAGAAAAATTCTTGTTATTTTAGATGTACTATAGTTATATCTTGTTCGAGTTCCACTCTTAGCTCTGCTAAAAGGTGGGAATGTCCGTTTGCATTATTAGAAGTTTTATGTCCAAATGCTCGCAAATTTCTTGCTGATCCTCTCATTGCTAAAAGAGTTTCACGAAGGTTGTTCCTGTTTGTGTTCGCTAGTATCAAGCTTCTCTGATCTGTTATTAAATAATCTATTTCACAATAAGACAAGAACATTTTGCATCAAAGAAATGCAATTCAATTTTATCCCCGCACTGGCCACCGCGTGATCCTGAGGTCATGTTACCATATTATGATGCTCAGGTTGTCAGACTAGAATGATTCTTCCCTTTTCAGTACAGTTTTATTTTCAGTCCATAGACGTCGTACGAAGGGAAGGAATCGTTGCCAGTGGTTCCGCTCTGCGAGCTGCTATACTGTGAAATCGCACTAACAACTCGCTCTAACAAAATATGATGCCCGAGGCGTCAAGTTTGTACAGTTCTCTCCTGGAAGCGGTCTCGGTTTAACCCATGGAGCACGTGTCGACTTTCTCTTTGCCCCGTTCATCAGAGTTTGAAGACCATCAGGCCCGCTATCAGGTGCCTTTCTCTTCTGATTTTATTGGCAGATTACAATGTCACTTTAGGGGGTGTTGCCAGTAACAGAGCTAATGTGATTGCCATAACCAATGTAAACAAACAGAAAAAGAATTGGTCCAATTTTCCAAGCATCTCGTTCAGTTCGCGCTTTCTCAGCTCTGTAACCCTCTTTTCTTTGGCAGAGTCAGACATGACTTCTAACGACGACAAAATCCGCGCTTTTACATCATGAACATCCTTGTCATTTTTTAGTTGTAACGGAAGATTTGAGTTTTCGTCATTCACTATGGTTTTATTATCATAACCACGATTATTACTAGTATGGCCATTTTTGCGGCGAAATGTCTCACTCCCACTGCGACTTTCAATGTCATCATTGTCCTCCTTTGTTTGTCTGTGATTTGTTTCACGCGTTACATCAATGTCCGGAATATACAAATCTATGCTCTCCATTTCAAGCTCGTCCGTTGCATACTGCATCCCTGTTGCCATGTTCCCGCAAGATGGCTGTTTGCTTTGCAATACCCAAGCCAGGTAATTATTCACAAATTTCGTTATGAACCAACCGGGTGATTTGTATTGCCGTTTCCCTGTGTCTATGAAACATCGCAATATCAGCGCTCCACAAATTTCCACGAAAACTGCCGTTAGGTAGATCTCCAAAAGTGGCGTCACTTCTGATGTTGGCGGTACCATACTGGACAACATCATGATAAAAAATGCAAGTGATACAAAATTTGTTATCAGGAGGGTGACTCTTTCTCCTGAGCTTTCCGGCAAAAAGAAGGACATAATTGCCAGTAAAGTTATTAGTAAGCTTGGTATGAAGATATTGTAAACGTAGTATTTGGATCGCCTTCTTAGATACATTTTATATATGACTGAAGGGTATGGTTCAGGACAACATTTGTAATATCCAATTTTGATGGTTGCATCGAATTCTGCAAGAAAATATTTAGTCATTAGCGATCCTCTCTTGAAAATTGCAGCATTTATCGGTTTTCCAAAAAACCATTTGGATTTGGTTGGCTCCAGCAATTTGAATTTAGCTTTATGCCTTTATTAAAGCTAATTAAAGTAAATCTATGTGCCTTTTGGGACACCGGTACAATATTTGATTGTTCGAAATTGATTTGTTTGGTGGATGTAAACTGGAAGCAGGGGAGATCTTGGCAAAGTTGCAACAAAAGCAGTATGATCGCAAGGTTCGCAAGTGACGCAAAGACCGACGAAAATTGTTGCTTGCCATCCTTGCGATCTTTACGATCCTGCGACAAAACGTTTCCATTTGAGGAAAGACTGACGCAAGGATCGCAAGAATGGCAGAGATAGAAATTTTTTCTATCTCTATTGCAAGGATCCTAAGCTTCACAAGGATCACAATGGATTCTTACAGTAGTTTCCATCAAGACGCAAGGATCGCAAGAATCGCCAGTCGCGATTTTCAGTGATCGTTGCGTCACACGCAATCCTTGCGATCATATGGAAACCAGGCTTTATTCACCAGCTATTGTGCAAGTGAATGTCAAGTTTTTACCTTCAGTTTAAGAAGTGGTTCTTGTTTCCGCCTTTGCTGATATTTTGGCAAATAAAGCCGACTATTTCAACCCAAATGTAGACGTTTACAATCCCAAAAATGTTGTTTCAGTGAATTGTTACGTTGGAGGGGATCTTAGGATATGTTAGGAACTCCTGCTAGTATTTCACCTATCACATATCAGCATTCCTTAAAATATTGATATAATACAGCTTCAATTTTCGTCAGATGTGAAAGTAAGGTAAAAGAGCAATCGCAGAACGATTATGGTACACAAATATATATTATATTTTATATATTTATATATATTTAATTCTTTTAAGGAGGGTTGCCCTTCAACTAGTTGATTTTCAAGGGGCCCTCCGATAAAAACATAAATTACAATATATAACATAAAAGGAAAAAAGCTATTAATTAAATTAAACTATAAAACCTTATTTACAATATCTAAGACTCATATACAATAATGTTCAAAATTTACAATAAGAGAAATGGCATACGGCATACTATTTGGCACACGGCAAAACCTATTGACTTTGCATGGCTGTTGTACCATAAACCCTTATATGCTTAGATGTCTGTTACGCCCATGCCAAAAAGGCAAGCCTTGTTTGCTAAATTTTTGCGACTGCTTGCCAAGCAAGGCCTTCCTGTTAGGTTTCGTCGGAATTAAACAATATCTTTTCAACGAAGGTTAATGCTGGTTTTATCTTAAGGGAAGAAACTTTCCCGTTTTTGGCGTTTTTGGCCGAAATTCGCGAAAGCTTATTCTACGAAATTGCCTAAAATGTGAAAATCGTGACAGTTCATTCCCGCAAATTTTTCCTTAGATACAGAGGCAAATATTCATGTGATCAGTTTAACATCAACCCTTTAGAACAATGATACTACAAGAGTCTTTATGGACGATTTTGAAGAATCATCGAAGACTCAAAGAACATTTGACAGAAATCTGAAAGGAAACCTAATTTGCGAAAGTTTATTCATGCGAAATTTCCCATTTCGGTCCATTCGCAAAAGTTAGTGTAAAAAATTTCAGGTTTTTTTAAGTTCCTCTCGCGAAAGTTTCTTCCCTTAACGTACTTTCCAGGGAACCAGATAACAAGATACTCACTAATCACGTGCCACTCACTGTTCTTTGAAAGTTGAGAAAGGTCTCCTTGTGGCTTCTTATGAGCAACGTGCAAAACATCACCAGTGTAGGCCCATGATCCAACTTCGAATTCACATTGCTGTTCGTCGAAAGGGAAATACGTAACATCCAGTGTGCAAATTGTCCTGAATACAAAGGGTGTCATCCACAAAATGTTTCCATTCGACTGAACATTTATCCTTTCATCAGATTCCACATTCAAAAGCTGGAATCTTTCCTTAGCACTGTGAGGAAAGAGAGAGAATTCAAATTTAACAATTCTATTGGGTGACCCAAAAGAGTGAAACTTTTTGGAACTCACTGAAGACTTATTACGTGTTTGGTTATCAAAATTTCTTTATGTAGATGGCATCAGTTACCAACTATAGATTGTAGATTGTTGGGATGGCTTTTCAATAGATGGCAACTGGTGCCGGGGGGGGGGGGGTTGTGAATGGACACGGTCTGTCGCCCGGTTTCAGAGGCTACCCTCTTCTAATTACAACAACTTTCTTTCGTATCCATATTTGTAATGAATTTGATCTGAGCGGAAAGCCAACCACTCTTGGCTGTTATTTGCCTATTTCATCAAGATCCAACCTTTTTTAGGAAAATCCGCCGAAAAAGGACCCTTGTTTTGCAGAATTTGGGGCCCAAAAACCCACCCATATGGGAAGCAGATACTCGTACCCTAAACATGTTATGAACCGCCCTCGGGGACTGGCGCTTTTACAAGACATGGTTTTAACGTATGCTCTGAAATTGCAAGAAATAATTACCAAGAATTTTAATCCTACATCACCATTCTAGCAAAGTCCAGAGGCACATAGAAGTTTAAACTAAATTAAAAGAAAAGTGACAAAACGGCACAATAGGTGACCTCTGAATTAGCCTTGAACAGTTGACTCATCATAACAAACAAACTGACGCGCAATGAAATTGTAGCTGATCGAGAGAACGCTATCAACTCCTGTAAAAGAACAACAAAGGAACCTGTAACCAGAGAGAAAACTGTTAAACCTACATAAAAATCAAGTCATCATTTACCGACAACGTTATTTCACCAAATCATTCACCAACTACGCGTTTCGTAGCAAACTCTTCAGTTGGTTCATTCGAAGAACAGATAAATGGCACGACCAAGCTGTTTTATACCCAACAAACAAAAGATACTTGAGTATCGCGTGAACATCACACCTTAGCAACTAATTGTCCAATCTCAAAAAAAGGCCATCCTATCAACAATGACCAAAACTTTTGGCGGCAATTTCAAAACAGTTGTAGTGACTTCTGGGAGACAGAATACATGATCCGAGGTTTGCGCAAACTTTATCGAGGGCATTGTTTATTAATTCGCTGTGCTTCAGGAATTTCCGAGGGCCAAAACACCTAAGCTCTTGTTTGGACTTGAGGAAAAATTTGAACTTGCAAAATTAATATTTCAGCTGTCAAAGCACCTATGTCAACAATCGAAGTATTTATGTCAAAATTAACTATCGAGGAATATTTTGAAATTGATCAGCCACTGACTAAGGCTGAATTCCCATCGCTGAACTCAACCAAATTCGTATACTCATGGAGGTAGGAGCCGGGGGGGGGGGGTACTGCGGGTACGTGCCCTCATGATTTTGCAATAAGCAAAGGAGTGCCCCTTTTATTTTTAGGAAATGCCCCCTTTTTCTTACTGAAAAAGTGTTGTCGAAGTGTCGTGCCCCCAATTTTGAGATACTTCCTACGTCCCTGCGCATACTTAGTTCTGGGACATCCGTTTTTTCAGCACTAACAGTGTTCTCACGTGCGCGTTGGTAGCATAGAATTGGCAAGTAAATACGGCTTTATCGAGGCGAGAATCTCTTACCTGTTATATAAAGCCATATCTGGTGTCCATATACTGTCCTTGTCGAATACCAAATCTGCGATCCCATATTCTGTTGCATTCCATGTTAATCTGTAATCATTCCAAATCTAAATGAAAAGAGAACAATAGATTACGTCTCAGATAGCAAACCAGGCCTCCCGGCAAGTCAAAAGGGTTTGCAATTTGCTCAGATATCCACAATGATGACTAATCTACTAGAGAATCAAATACATAGCTTGTACAGGATGCTTACCTTTCAAAGGCCTAATCCCAGGGAGTTTAGAATGCTCCCAAAGTGAGAGTTTCAGATCCAAATAATACTGAAATTATGTTCATGACATTTTTTTTAAATCACATTTTGTTAGACTGATATTTCTGGCTTCGCTAGAGGCAGTCCTGGCCCCACTTTGCATCAGGATATTTCCTGTTGATGTACAGCTTTTTAAGCATAAAATGAGCCGATATTTTTGGGTTGCAATGAAGCTGAACTGATATGCGTGGGTTGCCTGAAAATTTTTTGGACTGACCTCCCTTGCATGGGTATGTGCTGAGTGCCCCCCTGGGAAGCTATTCAAACCATTCGTGCTTCCAAACCTTAGTAATCGTACGTTATTTCTTTAAGTTTTAGATTTTAGACACTGCGTCCTGACATACATTCCATAAACTGGCATGGCATGAAAAAGTTGAAACGAAAGTGCATGAAACGTTTACTAGGACATTTAATAGAAACCTGTTTTATTTCTTCAAAGAAATCGAAAGTTTACCTGGCGCACCCAACCATTCCATATAAGTATTTGATGTTTTTCATCCTAGAAAGGAAGGAGAGTTTTAGTTTTTTTTGTGAGTAGTGCAGCTGGTTTCGACGCTGTTCATCATTTGGCATAAACTTCAAGCAAAGAGGGGGGAATAGTTGCTCAATTATGCATAGATTCATAGTCTGCGTTAGAGTTCTTTCCGTAAAATTTATCAAGTAATTCATTGCTACTGATCATTCTTCTCCAAGGCGAAGAAATGTCCTCAAAACGTAGCAATATTCCTTAAATTAGGTGAGTTCTCCTCAATGCTACAAGCAGGTTGATGGAACGTTGAGTTATGGCTGATAGAAGGTAAATCAAGAAAACTATATCCATTTGGTCGTTTGTGAATATAAAGTACACTGTCGAGATTCAAAACAAAGAAACTTAATCTATCGGCCTCAGGCCGTAGATGTCAAAGTGTTGTTTCGTAAATTCACTCATCTTTTGGACCCAGAAATTAGGAAAGAGCTGGTAAGCAATGGTGGCTCCAGGGGAGATCTAGAGGGGGCCTCTTGTCGGAAGCTCCAGCTCCTCTGTCGAAAGACGTCTGGCGCCACCCCTGCTGGTAAGGGGTTTTCATCGGTGATCAATCAAACATCACCATTCCAGCAACATAAATTTTTTGATGCAATTTCAAAGTTAGAATTTTGCAGTTGTAATGACGTTGAAAAACATTGATCTATTGTTGTTATTCCAAGGATGACAACAAATTTTATTTTCAAATTTTAATCCATGTAGGCAACGTTGAAAATCCACCTTGCCCACTGGGTCTCTTGTCTCGACTTTTATCAATCATCAAGTTTAAGAGCCTATTACACCTGCCCTGTAATCGGGTTGGCTTGGTAAGCGAGACCTCACTATCTTATCTAGGTCGTGTTACTCTTAAATATCGGATTTTGAAAAATAGGAACAATGAGGTCAAAACTAAGTTTTTAAAGTATTGATTAATTTAATCTATGATGGACTCTTTAACTGAGTAGTTTAGATATTTTAAGTATATTTTGTTTATAACATTATGTAAATTAGCTATATCGTGGACTCTAATTTTAATAGTTGTGTTGTTAAGCGCCTATGAGCCCTGGGGAAATATGGTGCTATATAAGTGGCTATATTATCTATCTTAAGGAATCAATAGGAGAGTTCGATTTCGTTTATAAGGAGGTGTGAGCCAGCCCGGTAAGCGAGATCCCATTGAACACTGGCGAAACCTCAGCATGCAGGATAAAAAGTTTTCTTTATAAACACTCCTTTTTCGGCTACTGACACGGACATGTCCTTACTGGTTATATGCTCGCTACTTAGACAATGAGCGGGTATCAGCTTCTGGCACGTACCAAATTCCAATCTCAGTCGGGCAGGGATTTTTCCATATGAACGCACAAGTGAAATCAGCTCGCTCATCGAGCGAGCCCATTCGCAGGGTTATGTACGTTATTCTGGTCTGTAAACTCTGACAACTTAAGGTGCGATGCCTTGAGCAGTAGGGACTCCGGGCGGAGTCATGAACGGCAGAAATTGTTGCTGTTGTTGATTGTTCTCTCAACAAGGGTTTCTATTATTCGGCATCAACGCCTCTGTCGGTGGGCTGGCAGGCAATGTGAAAAAGATTCCAGTATATATCAATATAGCATCATATTTGTACCATTTTTAGGTGTCTATGCAGTTGTCTATTTAGTTCCATAGTTTTGTGTGTTGGCCATTGGGTAGACATTGTCCTTTGCTCTTCATGGTGTTGTCCTTGTAGTGTTGCATAGTAGTTAGAGTTTAGTAGAATGTAGCATATATTGCAATAGACCTCTTAGCTATTCTACAAAAGAGCCTGGATCGAGCGATATTTTTATACAATTTTATAAGCCAGATTCGATAGAGTGGCGTTAGAGCTTCGATCGCTATTTTGCACATTCGGAACTTCTACAAATTGTAGTGAAAGATCGTTTGATCCACATTCGTTTTCAGAATAGCTAAAAGGTCTATGCTTTCTTTTGATATATAAAAATACTTTCAGGTCATATTAACAGATCCTAGATCTACAGGTTATGGCCTTCTATGTGAATCTTGCATAAGGTGTCCCAAGAAAAGGTGTCCCGTTTGTGTGCCTACTATGGTTGAGATTTAATTATCTCGGTCTTCACACAGTTGCATAGGTCAAGCTTCAAATTAAAGTGTTTCGACCTTGTTTGATTCAATTTGACAAGTGGTTGCTGATTTGTGGTAGAGAGAAAGCAAAATTAAAGGTTTGTTCAAACAAGCACTTTTATTGTTTTCCTGCAATGTCAAAATAAAGATCGTTTTCAAAAAGAAAGAGCTGGCATCGTATTAGAATTTTGTCATGCTTTAAATGGTAGAAGCTACTCTGTTATGAGTAGACATCATTGCTAGCCCTAAAAAGTCTACCCAAGGTTTTAATAACACGTTTGGACCGTTTCTGGAACACTTACTTTATTTTGACAATTCTAGAGGACAACTGAAGTGCAACCACTTATCTTGCCTTTTCTCTGTTATAAATCAGCAACTACTTGACAGATTGACTCATATAAGCACTCAAGCACTAAGTTAAAGCCTGATCTATGCAACTGTGTAAAAACCAAGTTAACCCTACCTCACCTGGGGGAGTGGATAGCATCCCCCTCATACATTTTCATTTCTAAGTTTTTCCGTGTTTGCCGAATGCCTTTGAGACTTAGCAAGTTTAACTTTCTATCATACAGCAATGAAACTGTAACAATTTTGGTGTTCTATTTTGAGCCTTGTCTCCATGGTAACCAACTTGTCGCGCCACACTCTGTGAAAAATATACATTTTATCTCTTTTAATCCTTTTAAATTGGCCCAATTAAGTCTAAACTATGAATTTACATCCATTTTGATCTATATATCTCATTTCTTTACTAAAAGTAAAGTCTTGCTACTTTTTAACACACTTTCATTTTTATGACGTCATATGAAATCGTAATGTTAATTATGCTCTAGCAACAACAGCAACGAAGCTAATTAAACCATTGTTTCAAAAATTCATTGTTAATATGATGGACAACCTTTCTGCCAAATTTGGTTGCCATATTTCAAGCAACAACAGATATAAACAAGGGGGTAGAATCCATCCCCCCAGGCATTGAGCGTTTCAAATCGCCCAGGTGAGATAGGGTTAATTGAATCTACAGCTCCTCCACAACAACAACACAAACAGGACACAATTTTTGGGACACCCAGTAAGACCATTAAGTAGGCCAATAAACCCATTAGCCATACCACTCTGGGTAGAGTGACATTTTATTCCAACCGTGAAAATTTGTGAATATCTAGATTGATACAATAGAAGATTCATTAAAAACACTGTAAATGCAAGAATACAAGATTTTTTAGCTGAGGATGGCACGAGTTTGAGTGCCGAAACGTTATCCACGGGGTCTTTGACTTGTTCACTATAAAATGCCTTTTGAATTAGATTTGAATCATTTGTGTCTTTTGAACATCAGGAAGTTGTGCTTTATGCAGTTTATAGGATTGATAGAATGATAATTTACCATATTGATGATCTGAGTCAATCCTAGATCCAGTGTAATAAGTACTGATTGATTATGATGTTTGACTGGACGCATTGCTTTACTGTAATTTTGTAATAGCTTTGCATACAATGCTGATTCTCTCAGATTGGCAGCGGCTGCAAAAGAAGGCAAGAATTATCATTAAGTTCAATAAATTTGCTCTTGATTTTTTGAATCCACTTTCTTTTATTTGAAATTGGTTTATCCAGTTGTTTGCTAAACGTGCAGAACTTTTCCTTCTTCATCAGTTTACTGGCCGGCCCATCGCTTGTCTGAGACAACTTGCTGCAGCTGCTAAGATCGAATACCTACCAAGATTATGGACCTATCTGCACTCATGCACTGTTGATTTGTGGTAATAGGCCTAGGAAATTGATTTCAGAATCTGCAAATCTGCAGCAACAATTTCCAGCGAGCCAATAGTCGAAAGCTAATGTGTTGCGAGTAAGAGGTATGATATTTTACATTAAATTTTACGATCTTTTTGCTAACTACTCAAATTCCATACAGTCATTTGAGTTGAGTGAAGTACAGTATCTCAAGTTCTGTGACCTTGGCACCTATGGTATTCAAAAAAAGTGATGATTTAGATTTTGAGAAAAACCTAAATATAGTACATATCTTGTAGGTTTGAAATATGAAGTAAGGAGTTTGGTTATACTCTCTTGATTCCAATAATGCGTCTGTTCTGAAAGAGTTTACTCTAAGAAACTCAGTAATGAATGAATGAAATCTCAAGTCGTGCTTAATTGGAAAAAGGGCGTTTCCCATGATAAAAAGGGCGTGGTCCCATAAAAGACCCCCGTCTAGCCCATCCTGAGCATAAGTCAGATTTTTGGCTGGATCCACTCCTGGCCTTAAGGCTATGCATAGAGTTAAGTACTGAATGATTATCATCCCCCTTCTAAAACGAACGTGAGTCCTTTTATCTGTTCTAAAAAAGAACCAGAATACTTATATAATTAGAAAAGTATTATTAGAAACACCTTCATAACAAGTTTCTACCAAAGAGCTGCTGCCAATTCAAACCCAAAAATCTTTTATGACTATGTTCATTTCACAAGTCTTTAATTTGATTTCAAAGACATTTGCATATAACAACCACTAAACTTAACAACAGACATCCATTGAAAGGACTGAAGGTGACCAGGCCTTACCTACATATTTCAAAAATATAATGACTAACATTTAACACTTTGCAAGGCTTTACTTGTTGAAATTCTTTCAAATTCAAAAATTGTAAATTTTTTGGGGACAAATAGCTGCAAAATATCATTTTGGCCTTAAAATGTTTGACTCGAGGCTTTAGCAACTTTAAAAGGACAAATAAATGGCATACCTTTGACTCTGTATCTGTTTCAAACCATTGGAAAGCTCTCCGTTTGACTTTATCTAGTTTTTCATTTTGAAATGTGCCAAAATGTTAAAATAATCTACAAAACTTGTAAAATTAAGATCGTTCCTGAGCTTTCTTGGAGGCGAATTGGCACCAGCCCTTTGGTGGAAACTTGTTAGATAGGTGTATCTAATTCTTGAAACTATTTTGAAGAGCATAGCAAAACATACTTTTTTGTTTTTAGCCTTTAAATTTTTGAAGACAAAACTTGTTTTGAAAAGTACCATTATGAAATGGTCTAAAAATGGGCACGAAAAGGCAAAATATTTTAGCATGCCTTACACTGCCTCAAGCACATATTTAGAGAATCAGAATGAGACTAAAATGAAAGAGATCCGTGAAGTTTGGGCCTAGATACAAGGAATTGTCATTTGCTGTCAAACAGTGCCATGCCTCTGCCGGTCACGTAAACAACGATTTGACCTACGCCCAACTGCAAAAATCAATATCCTTGCTTTCGGTTGATTGATCTTGAAAATGTTTGCAGCGCATGAACCCCTAGGTTACGGTTCATGTCATAAGACTAATTTTTATTATGATTGTGGTTGGGAGCTTTATTTTTTGACATTAATTTTATAAAAAGGGCCTAATGGATCACAGTGCCGTAACATCTTTATTTCTGCTACCAAAAGAAAAAGTTTGTTCTAGATCAATGTAAAGGCATAGTGTAAAGGATCTGTTTATATGTGGAAAAACTCTTCACCTTCCAGACCCGGAGCTGAGAGGCGAGGAGGTGGAGTAAAGTTTCTTTTCCGTGTAATCAGAACGAATTGACCAATAAGAGTCAACCAATAATTTCAATTCACCTCATCATACCAGCGATGTTTCGTTTATACGTAAAACTTTCGCCTCACGCCCAGGTGAGATCCCGCCAATAGTGAAGTGGAACTTCACTGCACTGGTTGTGTTGCGTTCGTCAAGTAAACACGAAATGAAAATACAAAAAATTCTATAGGAGGGTGTAATCTCTCCTCTCAGCCCAGGGTCTGGCAAGTGAGGTTTCTTTCCTCATATAAACAGGCTCTAAATATTGTCTATAAGGCTGATTTCCACTCAGTAGAATTTTCCCAGTGGACTGAATTTTAGTCACGCGTGGCTTTCTATTTAAAATCACGGCAACATTTTCACACGTAAATAAAGGATTTCCTGTCCAATCGGAAAATTCTACTGAGTGGAAATCAACCGTAACATTCTATTCAAATTCATGGCCACGTTTTCACACATTAACCCAGGATTTCCTGCCCAATCGGAACATTCTACTGAGTGGAAATGAACCTTAAAGCCGGATCTCCACTAGGCGGAAAAATGTCGAGCCGCGAAAAGTAGAACATAGTCCTACTATTCGCGGCTCGACATTTTTCCGCGGCGACAATTCGATTAGCCAATTAGATTACCGGAAATTTTTCCGCCTCGATATTTTTCCGCCTAGTGGAGATCCGGCTTAAGGCAGCCTTTATTTTGGAAATTGCTAGAACCATCATTTCTTTTCTCTTGTGACCCATTAAACGCGAGTTGCCCGATCAATTGATATTGGTTTACAGTAGGTTTATTGACAATTTGTTGATTGTTCATGCAAAGCGTCGCAGTTAAGCTTTGCCAAACTATCATTTCCGCAGAGATCTGCCGTCCTGAATTTAGAATCCGTTTCAAATTTCATTTCACGTGGGATTTGCGACATCGCAAAATTCCCTCGCAAACACTTTTAGCGATATTTTTTGCGGGCATTTGCAGGTGACACATGAATTGAGACAAGACCATGGACAGGTTCGCTGTCACTACCGTTTTCATCGCCTTGTTGACAGCTTCAGCAGCAACGCTTTGTTAAATGCAAGCAAGTAAAGCCGTGAAGATTGAAATGACATAAGGGCAGAAAGATGCAATGGACTTACGTTTGATGTGTAGACTGAGAATACTAAAAAATTCACTACAGAAATTGGAAAAAATTGCATCAACTACGCTTAAACTTCAAATTGCCACAGCTTAGACGCTTGGCGTACTTGCCTGAAGACGCTGAATGCACATTGTGCCTGAAGTCTGGAAAAATTTTGCTTGACAGTAAAGGGTGAGTATGAGCTATTCCGCATTCTGTTAATGCTTTGGAAGCGTTCTCGCCATTCCAACGCGCTCGACGGCTTTGTTCTAGAAGCAACGCTCAAGCAAAATACGCCAAAGGGGTTATCATTTTTCACCAAAACCGGAAAAAGTTGGCCGTGCTCTATATTGCCTAGGATCTACTGGAGAAAAATGTCTTCAGATGGTGCAAAATGGGTTATGTTAATTGCTGGAAGAAAGTAAACCTGGAGCTGAAAAATCAACATTTACCGTGTCAAGAAGGGTAATGAGAGTGGTTCCAGTTAGTTGAAAGCTCTGAACAAAGACATTGGCAAAATTTTTCTGAATTTTGCACTCCATTTTACCTTACACTTACCCAATTTACCCCTCCCCCAATATATCCCACTGAAAATCAAGGGTGGAACCAGGGGCTTAACTTGAGTGGACATTTTCTCATAGATCTAAAAAATTGATGCATCTCTACGTACTAGTCACAGCGGAGAATGACACTTGGCTATCTGGTCTCCACTGTGGCTGGCACTTACAATTCAACTATGCTAGATATAGAAACAAAAGGAGAATAACGCAAAATAAACAGGTTTGAGCCCTATGCTAGCCTCCGTAAGATTGTGGGATTAGAATTTTGCCATGTACTTTAGGGGCAGAAACTTTCACGGACAGAAAGTTTCGCAATTTTCGCGTATTTTGAAATTTTTCTTGAAAGTTTCTGCCAAGACATAATTTAGATTCAAAATTTGCGAAAGTTTTTGCTCGAGAAATTGCAAAAAATTCTCTACTCGCAAAAATTTTCGATCCAATATTTTTCGTTTCTTCAATTTTGTTTTCTGTTCCTTAATTATCCGGATCTTATGACTCTTGGGGCATGAAACCTTGTAAATTGTCACCGTGAATAGACCTTTTAGCTATTCTACAAAAGAGCCTGGATCGAGCGATATTTTTATACAATTTTATACACGAGGTTCGAAAGAGTGGCTTTAGAGCTTCGATCGCAATTGTGCACATTCGAAAATTCTACAAATTGTAATGAAATATCGTTCGATACACATTCGTTTTCAGAATAGCTAAAAGGTCTATGAAAGGCGAAATAGAGGGTACTGTCAATAACGGGACGAGACACTAGTTGCCTAAAGTTTTTCCCCTCACTTTTCATCAGTCGGGAAATTTTTTCACGCAAAAATGCACTTTTTCTTGATCGCGAAAGCTTTTGTTGCGAAATTTGCGGAAAAAACGTCATTCGGGAAAGTTTATGCCCTCAATTTTGCGATTTTCTTTCTCGCGAAATTTTCTGCCCGCAAAAGTTTCTGCCCCTAAAGATATTGCATTGGTAATCCTGTATGATTTTTCAAACAATGGATGCATGTTGCTTACTCACTTGGCATGTAATTGAGCCGTGCTATATTCCTTGCAATTGCTTGCTGTTGTTGTTGTTGTTGTTGTTGTTGCTGTTGCAAACTTACTTAGCTCGATTCAACACTGTATCTAACGATGTATACTTATATACTGTACACACTGTACACATATATACTCGGTGTCTCAAATTAGTTGTTCGATGTTAGATTAAATATTGAGAAGTAACGATAAGATGAACGGGCTCTTGGAAAGATAATGGTGTCCCTAAGATTTACAAATAATTTCAGAGACCAGAATCTTGCAAATTGGTTAAGAATTCATTGAGTTGTGAGCTCTCAAAGATGAAAATAGGCCACAGCTGAAATCAGAGACCCCCACATTAGTTAAGGTGAAGGTAAAGTTGCGTTTTTCAGTGCCAAGCGCTGGGATCGCAGAAATAGAGCAGACCTAATCGAGTACGCGACCACTTGTCATGACGCTCAAGTGGTGGGGCCCTACCGGGACTCGAACCGATTCCGCCTGGCTATTCTGGCTGCAATGTCAGAATATTACACCACGGCGTCACAACACCCTCAACACTTCGAGCTTCAGATCTTCAATTCCTAGAGCTTCTTTAACTTTTTGTTATCTTCTTTAGTTTTAATTCAAAATCTTTCAGCTTCTTAAAATGCAAAAAAGCTCGAAGATCAAAGTAAAAGAAGGTTAACCAAGGTCGTACCTTTCGTTGATATCAGAGCAAACCAAATATAACTTCTAAGGTTTTGTAACCTGATTTTTGTTCTCTTCTTTGAAGCGATTCATTTATTTTGATCACATTGAAACTAAGTCATCATCCAAGCTGTTCGTGAATCAAATTGGATATAAACTCCATAAACATGCAACTCAAAAAAGTAATCAAACGGCACAACTTACCACAAGCTGTAGCCAAAACTAGCAATATTTTCATTGTAAAGATGCCCATAACTCACAAGCAATGAAGTACAAAGATTGAAGTTTTATCAACTTCTTGAAAGTTCACACTTTGAGCTTCAGATCTTCAATTCCTAGAGCTTCTTTAGCTTTGTGTAATCTTCTTTAGTTTTAATTCAAAATCTTTCAGCTTCTTCACTTAACTCTTTGAGTTTGCTTTGTTTGTAAATTTTTGAATGATTACTAAGGCTGCTGTCATTCAATCGCTGCTCTTGTACTTTAATTGAATTTCTCTAACTTTGAACAGACCATTTTCTTGATCCGGGGGAAGCATACAAGCGCGAGGGAGTTCATTGCAGAAGTGCCACTTTACTCCGGGTCAGTCTTCACTGCAATGATAATATTTATATTTGTCACGCTTCAGACGATCTGTCTCATTGGCAATCGGCTACAAATTATAGTAGGGGATTAAGCATTGTATATGGCAGGATCACCAGAATTTGAATAAAGTCCCTATGAATTTTTATCATGTGAGGCATTCAAAGAGTCTTGGTTGCATCTCGTTTCCTTTCTTTATAGGGGCAGGGTCACGAAATGTAAACTAACATCCTCGAAGTGACGATTTTGCAGTATTTTCGATAGGCCACATCACAGACATTTTCCACTATTTTTCTTGAACTTCGTCGAGAAACAAACGAACGTTCATATGTTGTACGATTGCAGTGACATTGGTGGAATTTTAGTAGCAACTTTATTTTGGATTCACCCCATCCACCAAAATCTGTGCAGAGCACAATGGCCACGTGTGGGCAATAATGTAGATTATAGAGATAACAGGTTTGTTTACGGTTATGTTATCCTGCCCCTTTAAGCCTAGTTTACCAATCACATGTGTGATATGGCCCTTGCTTAAGCTTAGCAAGTTCCATTGATGTTAGAAGCATGGTGTTTCCTTGGGCAATCTAGCGTAATGTGAAGGCCTCAAAAGGTGAAGGTGAAGTTGCGTTTTTCAGTGCCAGGCGCTGGGATCGCAGAAATGACACCACTTTGCCACAAAACCTTCAATTACTTTATATTTGAAGCTTTAGTGTATTCTTCCTCATGGAAATATATGAAGATAGAATGGGTAATAAATTGAATGGTACCCGTTCCATTTGTCATCAGTTTGTTTATCCTTAAGTTTATATTGACACATATCAGAAGCGGAGATATTTGACAAGACTAAGACATAGTTTGCAATTTTGCCACTTTGCAGGCCTTGTGCTCCTAGCAGCACTAAATCCATTTTGCAATTTGCAGCTCATGGCTTTTACGTTTCAGTGCTTGATAGCAAAGAGTACTGTAGTGGAATTTGTCATCAATTTCAAAATAGGAATGGCCAACTTATATTGAAAAGTTTTTCCTAGGAACAGACGTGTTCAGCGGGAAACATATCTTCATAAAAGACCGAAGGAGAGGGAGAATGACAGACATATGTTTTCTTTGACTCATATTATCTATTCGACAAGCCTGTAGCAATGACAGTATTTCGACACGATCAGTACGTTAGTTACGTTAGCGGTCTAAGATCAAGATAGACAAAACAGGCTCAAATCCAGTGGTGTAGCCGACGGTCATTTCCTTTAGGGCGCACCACTAAGGGCCCCAATGATTAGGAGTTCAGAGACCCAGAGGGTCCCATAAAAAACTACGTTTAAACATAGGTGCAAAGCTAAAGTACCCCTGTACCCCACTTCACTAATGGCCCTACGCACCTCTGCTGCACTAATGGTAAGATAAGATACTCTCGAAGGACGCAGAGGTTGCAGAGTGTTTCAATACATATTTCACTAACATAACAGACAGTCTGGATATGGCTCCTACATTTAGAGAGGTTCATGAGGCGGCAGAGGACACTACGATCGAACAATTGACAACGATGGCAATTCAAAAATATAATACGCACCCCAGTATTATAGCAATAAAATAGAAATATGGAACCAGTGGCGATAAATTTGAATTTTCTCATGTGAACCCATGGGAGGTCGAAAAACAACTTGATTCTTTAAATATTAAGAAATCGCACAGTTGAATTATTCCAACATTCTTGCTAAAAGCAACCAAAAATGTTATCTGCCCTTTCCTGACAGACTGCATAAACTGTGCCATCCACGAATCAGCCTTTCCGGATAAATTAAAAGAATCTGATATATCCTCAATATTCAAAAAGGATGAGGCAACTCTTAAAGAAAATTATAGGCCCCTAAGTGTTCTTCCTTCAACATCTAAGATTTATGAGCGACTCTTAAAAGATCGAATGATCAAATTTCTTGACAACAAATTCTCAAATCTTCTCACTGCGTTTCGTGAAGGATATAGCACCCAGCACTCTTTAATCAGAGTAATTGAAAAATGGAGGAAGTGTTTAGATTCCGCTGCAATAGTGGGGACTATATTGATGGATTTGTCAAAAGCGTTTGACTGCTTGCCTCATGATCTTCTAATTGCTAAGCTGGAGGCCTATGGATTCAGTGCAAATAGCCTGTGCTTGATCTACAGCTATCTAAAAAATAGGATGCAAAGGGTTAAAATTGGATCGGTAAAGAGCTCACAACAAATTGTTAGAGCGGGAATTCCATAGGGTTCTGTTTTGGGACCAGTTTTATTTAATATATTCATCAATGACATCTTTCTTTTAAAATTAGACTCAGACTTGTGCAATTTTGCAGATGACACTACACTTTATGCGTGTGGCTGTAGTCTGGACGATTTTGTCCCAAGGCTGGAAAATGACCTTAGCGCACTTATAAAATGGTTTTTTGAAAACGGAATGGTGGCAAACGCTGGTAAGTTCCAAATGATGTTTCTTGGCTTGAAAGAAAAAAATACCTTGCGTCTTAACATCAATGATAACAAAATATTAACTACGAATACGGTTAAATTGTTGGGCATTGAGATTGACAATGAGTTGACTTTCACTGCCCATATACAAAATTTGTGCTCCAAGGTAAATAGAGAGATAAATGCCTTCTCAAGGCTAAATACGTATATCTCAAGACTACAGGCCATGTTGATATGTAATGCCGTAATACTGTCTAATTTCAACTATTGCCCGTTGATCTGGCTTTCTTCTACGAAAGCTGCAAATAACAAATAAACCGCACACACAAACGTGCACTAAGGATTCTCTTCGAGGATTATGACTCTTCCTTTAATGAGTTACTGGAGAAAAGTGAAAGCGTGAAAATGCATATTCAAAATCTCCAGAAACTGATGATTGAAATTTATAAAACAATGAACAACTTGAACCCCTCATATATTTAGGAATTTCATGAAGAAAAGGTTGTGAAATACGACCTACGAACAAAAAAATTATATCGATTGCCAAAAACACGAACAACAAAATTTGGAATTGAGTCATTATCCTTCAGAGGAAGCCTCCTTTGGAACACCCTTTGTGACCAGATAAAAGCACTTCCAAATGTTGCAGCTTTCAAAAGAGCAATCAAGCACTGGCTTGGCGATGAGTGTAATTGCCGGATTTGTAAATAGCCAGAATCGTAAATTTGTATATTTTCTGTTAAAAGCTGTATTTATTGTAAATAGTTGGTTTAAATTAGTAATTATATTATTATTGTAAATAGACCAACTTTAAATAAGATTATCATTCATTCATTCATTCATTCATTCATTCATTCATTCATTCATTCATTCATTCATTCATTCATTCATTCATTCATTCATTCATTGGTCACATCTTTTTCCCGCACATTTCGAATCGTTCATGATTCGACCCGTAACGTTAAAGTGAACAAGGCAGTTATAGTCAATGTGGTATTATCACGAAAGAATCAACCAATACTTGTAACTCATGTAATTTCATGGTCAAAAGCGAATTACGTCCAACCTCGTCCCCATGCCCAAAAGGAATCTACGGAAATGGACCCTCGGAACCAGGTTGAATAACGTCGAGTAAGATGTACCTTTGCAAAATTGAAAAAGAAGGCAGAGCGCCCACTCCTCAAAGGCAAGAGAATGTCCTTTTCTAAAATCAATCGTTGACTCATCTAAATATATTTGTGGCGCTATGAAGACTTTTCTACATCATGAAGCCCTCCAGTCACAGCTGTTAACCCAGACTTTGCTAGATTGAAGTTCTTGATCATTGCAAATCCAACAGTTTGTTTCAATCTGATCCTATCTTACTGAAAGCAGATGTTTTCGTGTTTCATCCACTTACCATTGCCGATGAAGCTTTATTAACGAGAAAATCTGAAGGGTAATGCCTGCACTTCATTTAGAGCATGGTTAAAATCTGTAAAAGCAAACAACCTTGATTTTGTTTATCATAAATCCACTTCAAGTAAGTTTACCGCTCAGAGAAAGTATCATAGAACAGAAATAAAAGAAGCTATTTGTTGTAATAATTTTGCCTTAGGTCATTTTTCTAGTGTAATAGAAATCCTTTGAAACCCTCTGTCATGATCTCAGAGTATCAATGATGGTACCATGTATCTAATTACAGTTTGCTGACGGAGCTGAGTAGAGGTAAATTCTAAAAAGGACAAAGAAAACTTACGCACGTTGTAGTTCTTCCAGCTAAACTGTATCTATGCACCTGTCAAAGCCATCAGATATGATGGGCTAATTATGGACATGAATATGCAGCCCTTGAGCTTGTTATTTATCTCCGCCGACTAACTAAGAAATCTTCCTGAAAACGTATCAACATTACCAGTGAGCTTGGTTAATCGGAGTCTTCTCCGTGGACAATGTTCCAGCAGTGCCATATTGGGCATTTCAGATCACAAAAGTGCTTTATGTCTGATGAATTGTGTAAACTTTGCTTTATCTCCGCCAGATGCACCAACACGTCACATTCTTGGCAGGCCATGAATAATCGAAGACCATGATAGGGTAAACTGCGAGTTGCGAGTTGCAAATGCGAGTTGCAAGTTGTACTTATTGTGCGAGTTAGGAGTTGCGAGTTGTTCTTATTATGCCAGTTGCGAGTTGCGAGTTGAACGAAAGTTGCTAGTTGGAAACTCAACAAGTGCAAGTTGAAACCAAAATTGCGAGTTCCCTGTTTTCTTTTCAAAAAAGGCCTTTTTAGCCAAATAAAAAGGTATTCTGAAGTTGCAATTCTATTTGCAACTTTTTATGGGTTTTTCTTATGAAAAGCATTCTTATGCCGTCGTAATTTTCTTTATAAGAAGCCACTTATAAAATGCTAAGGCTTATTCTTCAAACATTAAGAAACGTGTACAATTTGTAGCCCTTACTCCCCCAGTCGTTCAGAAAGAAATACTGTAACGCTGTACACTGGGAACTTGCATAAGTTGTCTTGAAAGAAAATCAAAAGAGAATTCTTTGTCTTTCAAGACGACTTGCGCAAGTCCACGTTGATTGCTGAGCTACGAAATTGCAGAAAATTGACCTTTGGGTGTGTTTTTTGACTTGAATATGCACCTTCAAGCAAAGCAAAGCATCTTTAAGAAAACTTATTTGTGTGTGCAAGATGCATGCCATTTCTGTATAAAGACTGCTGCTATTCAGCGAAAAATTGCTTTGCATCTCAAGGAATTGGCAACAATTATGCAGGAAAAATTTCGAGTTGTTGTTGACATCATATCCGAAGTAGTTTCAGCGTGATTTGTTACATTTACTTCATTCATAGGCCTGCATTCATAAGAAACGATATTGGTAATCCTCCAAGAAACCTTAAGAAACTCCAAGAAGAGATTAGAGGTCAATTCGAAGTTTAGAAACTTTGTCATTAGCCATGGTTATGTGTTGCAGATTGTTTTGGACACAAAACATATAACCTGCTCCAATGATACCAAAGAAAATATTTTGGTTATATGATTTCATCATGATAGGTTCTTCCAACCAATTCTCTAAGCTCGAAAGTAAAACCTAAATAGGTGGCCCTTTGCGAATTATACTATATTCTGAAATTCGTTATGATGAATATTAAGAAACTCTTCCGTAAATCCCTGATTTTATGGCTGTTCAGAAAATCGCAGTTTCTTAGCTACAAGCGATGGAAATTTTAAGTTATTTAAGGAACTCGCAACTCACATTTTAAATGTACCAACTCGCACTTTTCACTATCAACTCGCTCTCGCAACTCGCAAATCAGGAGCAACTCACAACTCGCAGCTCGTAACTCGCAAGTCGCACTTAACCAATCCACCGTAGACCGGGCCAATTTAGAAGAATGTTGACGTAATCTATTGTCTCAATCGGGGAATAGGTTTTTGGAGTTTGGACTAGTTTTCAGCAGACTGTTTCCTGCAGCACAAGCAATTTCTTAAAGGCTACTGATTTAGGAACTTCAAATTAATCGAAAACATCTATCCAATCTTGTAAAGAATAAGCTTGAGAAGGCAATAAGAAAACCGACACTTTGATAAAAAAATTGTGCAAGAATCGACCGAAAGCTCGCGCACCTGTCATAAACAATCAATTTCTCATTCCCAACGTATATTTCTTTTCATAATAAATCAAAATAAAACAAATCTAAACATATTAATACTGTAACGCTCTTGGTGTAAGAAGACACAAGGTC
Source organism: Aurelia sp. 4 Dawson et al 2005 (assembly GCA_964019985.1). Taxonomy (NCBI): domain Eukaryota; kingdom Metazoa; phylum Cnidaria; class Scyphozoa; order Semaeostomeae; family Ulmaridae; genus Aurelia; species Aurelia sp. 4 Dawson et al 2005. The sequence continues at coordinate 6,574,461 of OZ026503.1, read as the reverse complement.
ATCTGGTCATCTGGCCTACAATTTATCTATGTATCTATGATTTCGCTATCAAAAATAAAATATATAAGCACTATCAATCATTAAAAGAAAGGAAATCTAGTTACAATATCTATAAATTTAAAATTACAGGCAAAACAACATATCTAAATTAAAAATCTAATTTAAAACACCCCATGGTAAAAGATGGCAGGGACAACATCAAAAGGTCAATGCTACCTTGTTTCCATAATGGTCCCTCCAGGAGTGCAATTCAAGGGGAAAGAGAAAGACAATTTTTTGAGAAAAGAAATTAAGAATTTTCATGGAACGTAGAATTTTGACTATGCTGGAAATAAAAACTGAACAACGAGAAGAACGCCGCAACCAGAACGGCACTTACATTTTTATGAGTACTACTTCAAAACTGAAGAAAAACAGCAAAACAAGGAATAATATGAAGCAAAACAAAAAGAAACGGTACACAAGTAGTTAAGAAGAAAACAAGAGACTGGTAGTTCCACATCAAGCCCAACATAATTTCCAACGTCTCGTGTCTTTGCATGAGTCCATTCATTCTTCTTTGCAGCCCGATGTTTAGAAACATTGATCCTTGCTGTCGATTGATTTCGGCCATTTTAAGCCTAAGAATCGTCAAGATCAAGCCTAAAAGTTGTCAGTTGTGACTTCGAGGTACGGGCAATAAACGCCCCGTAAAAGGCTAAAAATTCCAAGAATAGCAACCGTGTATAATTCGGGATTTTGACCTAGATTACTTCATCGATCTATGAAATTAGCCATGTGCACTATTTATCATTACTAGTTAAAGTGGGAACTTTATGTTTCAAAAAGACAGAGCATTCTCCTTGCAGAACCAACAGAATAGTTTATCCGATCACGGTCTGAAATGGTTGATGAGCTGAGTTGACGGACTGTGCCATGATAGTTTTATTTTTATGAGTCATGCTTCTTTAATTGTTCATGCATTGCCACATCTCTCCAAGCCTAGATTCTTAACCATTGCTCTGTGTAAAAGAAAAAGCGAACTTGTATGCAAGGCAGCGTAGCACTGAAAAATTCAATACGCTGACAGGACCCTTAGAAAACTTACTTCATTTTGACATTTTGGAAGAATAATAGAAGTGCCCGTTTTAAAGCAACCACTAATCTTGACATTTCTCAGCCATAAATCAGCAACCACGTGTCAAACAAGGTCTCAAGCTCTACGTTGAACTTGACCTATGCAACTGTGTGAAACAAAGGTAACTGAATCGATAGCTCCTCCACAGAGGCACACAAACGGGGTACAATTTTTTTGGATACCCTGTAGTTTTATTGATTTGATATAAAAACAGTCTTTATGATTCAATGTAGGCATGACCTCAAACAGCTGGAGCAATTACACTTCCACATAACCAAATACCCCCGGGATGACGTTTCAGCGAAAGTCTTTCGGGCTTTCTCCTGAAGAGCCAGACGCCCGTTGAAGCGCATTGGAGTCTGCGCAGTATTGATCTCAGGGGCATCGCCCTTCATCCTTCCTTTCTTAATTTGCGCATGCCCCAAAACGATTCGCTGATCCCATTGACCAGCAAGCCAATCAGAGTAAACATATTTTCCTTTGTGATTTACAAAAGGGGGGATTCGCAGTATCCCCAGAATTATCAACTCCTGACAGTATAGATTTCAACACCCATGGAGTCATGAATCGAGCGAGATTTTCAACTTACGATCGCTTTTAAAGCGAAAAAGCAAACAGACCCAAATTACCCAGTAGACCCAAATTACCCCACCTTACCCTATGAAGCTGGTTTAACTGGTCAGTCAAGACAACTTGGAAAAGCTGAGGATGGCACGAGTTAGCTGAGTGCCGAAACGTTATCCCTGGGGTATTTGACCTGTTAACTGCTTACTTGTTTTGTTTCCAAGTTATCTTGACTAACATGTAAAAGATGTTCAATAATCCTATCCGAGTCTCTATATGAAAACGAGACTGAGGTACAGTTGTACCTCAACGTGAAGCCAAATAAAAGAACGTCAGTCTTGCCCGTCAAAATGTATGGCGCTTTCCCAAGAAGACAAAGACGAAGTCCGTTGGGAATCGAAGATAGCTGGGAAGGAGGTCAAAGTTTTGTCCCCTGCTTCATCAAACTGAAAAAGAAACTCAGGAAAGGTCTATTGATATCGTTAGGACTAAAGATAATCATAGACCTTTTCCCAAATTGGGGAAAGGGATTTGGGAGAGCGCAGCCCATTCTGACAGCTTGGCAACAGCAGGAAATAAGGGGAGTTGCCTCCTTGCGGCTCAGTTGCCTTTCCTCCAAACATTACTTGTTTTCTATTTATTTGTACCCTTCCAGAGTCTCATGATAGATGTTTGGACTGGTAAGCTGTTTTCCTGGATTTAGTCATCTGGTCGTCCTTCCGCCTATTGGTGAGTGTATTTTGAACCTCTTTATTGCAGGTATTTGACCTCGTATTTGAAGCGGCTCAGCTTAGACCCAACAGATCAACAAGTCTAACCTCCAAGTTAGGGGAAAAGAAGCAATAAAGTGCCTCGAAATGAAATCAAAACTGGGTGGAAGAATGGCAAGACGCTCAAATAATTTAGAGAAAACAGTTACCATACCAAGCAAGTATCATACAACTCTTGAGAGGTGCAAATAGATAGAAAATACTTCCAGTTTGGAGGGAGATGCGAGCGAGACGTAATCCGAACATTTGTCACCAAAGTGGAGAGGATTCCCTTTATTTCCTGCTGTCGTCAAGGCTGTCAGAATTGGCCGTCCTCTCTTCACTCCTTTTCTCAAAATTGCAAACACGTCTGTTGATGTAGCTTGGGAGTTTAGTTGCCTCCCGTCCTACGCAATAACGGCTTCAATTAATCCTATCTGGACTAGATATAATCCTACTATACTTCGCAGGTGCAGTTGTAATGTCAGGCTAATCCTTAGTAGTTCTGACTTGAAATTTGAAATGATACAAAAGTACGGCGCTGACAAAATAATTTGTTTATCAATAGTAAGATCACATTGAGCATGTCTTCTCTTAATGAAGACAATCATTGGCTATGTTGAGCGATGAAGTTGCATGAATGAACACTAGATAGTAAGAGATTGTTCATGGAGCAATGTGATTTAATAACCATAGCGGTTGACCAAAAAACTGACGCGTTTGGCGAGATAAGGAATAATAGGTATGCTGTCTATATATCGAAAATATAAAATGTTAATCTATCACTCAAAGCAACTATGGTCAAAGGCTAATACCGCATTCACCTTGACACAGTTAAACCAGCTTTATCTAAACCAGTTAAAGTTTCAACCAATCAAACGCATTGTACTTGTTTGATTGCCTAATTAGAAGGCTCCGTTCGATAACCTGGTTTAGTTTAAATTGGTTTAACCTGCAGAGTGAATAGGCTGTAAATTAGGCGAGGAAATCTTGTCTGGTAGGATCATCGATTAATCTTCATGACATAGAAATGAGAAGAATGCTTGTAGGTGTTTGAATCAGAACGAGAATTTTACCTCCCATTCTGGTCCATGGTTTACTTAGCATTGAAACTTAAAATCAATACAATTGTTAGCTTCAGAAATGGAATTTAAATTTCAATAGCAAGAAAGTCATGGACAATTAATGGAACTTGGAGCTCTCATTCTCATACATGCCCCTCGCAAATAGTTTACCAATTTTGAGCCTTAAAGATGAGTGGTCTTGCCAAGGAGAATTTTCACGTCTAAATTGACCTTTGATTGATGGATTAACATTTTAGTTTTGAATATCGGCCAGCGATATTTCAATTTTTGAGATGTATTGTATATCTGTCACTAGATTTACTTTTATTAGCCTAGCAGAAAGATCGTTCATTGAGTAGTGAGATTCAAAAAGTAATGTTTAGTAAAGAGCGGGCGGTATCTCACACTTGTAGGTTACCGTAAGTTTGTCACAAAACTTGCTTATAATACATTAACAGAAAGGATCGCCGATAGAGTGGTGGGCAACAATATATGATACATAATAAAGAGTGAGCGGTATCTCAATCTTGAAATGTACCGTACATTAGTCGCTAAAACTGCTTCCACTAACCTAACATAAAATCTATAAAACCCTCATGAAGTTTTTCATATTGAAGGGATGCTTATTCAGCAGAGAGGCCCATTCAAAGAAGGGAGCTCATTTCAGTTCTGCTTTTCAGTTTGTCTCTTAATTTAATTTTTCATATTCTAGCATTTGCACAGGATCTATTTTTTCATAAAACTATCTGTTTCGCAAATTGAGCTGTGGGAAATGCTTAGACCAAAGGATTAGCCTTAAGCCAGTGCTATAACTTGCGAAGAAGCCGCAAGTTAGACTGATGACATGTTCGTAGTGATCGCTATTGATTGACTGATGGACGCTCCTACTACGCCTGATGGACTTTGACAATGAAATTTGGGATGAAGTTTTCCCTTATATCGATTTCATAACTTGATATGGAAACCATGGCAACGCTGTACGAACACTCCAGGCAGTGGTGGATGGGCCTAAGTTGCCGGTTCGAACCTCCAATGTTAAGACAGCTCAGATTTCAAGTTCTCAGTGATACTAGCCATGAACAAAAGCCACAAGTATCCATAAAAATGTTTCCTTAATCCAAGAATGAACAAAGCTTTCACTGTAAACCAGGGCTTCCTCATTTTTAAGGCCAATTAGCTAATAGCTTCCGTGAACTTCACCGCAGCATTGAGAATCTCCAACTGTCGAAGGTCGCTTGCCTCGCTTTTGAGACTACACTGCAGCCTCGCTCCAGAGGGCACACGTAAACGTGTTCATCTCCGTCTCAAAATTTTATATCAAAGTCCATAAGGCCCAGATTGAGCAAAAATAAGAAATGTTGTTGTTGTTGTTGTTATTTTGTTGTTGCTGTTGCAATAACTGGGACTATGTCGTGAGGCTAGCCGCAAGTTTTAGGCTTGCTCTCTGATCAATGCTGTCTGTCTAAAGAAATGCTTTGAATCAAAATAGATATCATGTAGAGTTTAGTTAGTGTGTTTGGTCTCAATTTTGAGACTTCAAAAGAGTAAAAAAGTCAAATGTAGAAAAATGTACTGCATTCACAATTAAGAACGTAAGTATTAAATAATTTTTAGGGTTTTTGTATTATTTGGTACAAAGCTACCTGGATTCTACCCTTTTTTTCTTGCTGAAGTATTAGAATTGTAAGTGTCATCCCCGGGGGGGGGAGGTACTTAGTATATTTGTCCGACGGGGATTTGCCGTTTTTCAGGGTATCGTTTTCGCCTATTTTTTCTAGAACAGGGTATCAAAAGAAAGCAAGTTTTCTGGAGCAGGTTGTCAAAACATGTCAAAAGAAGAAATTTTGTTACAACACGTTATTATTTTGTCAAATTTTTGTGTTTTTGAGTACACTTGGTATCATTTGAAGGCAAAAATTCTGGAGCAGGGTGAAAAAATTTTTTTTCGTGGGCACCTCCCCGTACAAATTTAGGTCAAGTACCCCCCAGGGTGTCATCCAAAGTGGGGACAAGATGACCTTGTGTCTATCCCCGCTTTGGATGGCACGGTAGAATGTAACGAATTTGTGTTTTAATCTTTTTGATGTTGATAGAAAAAAAAATCTTGATAAGTAATGCTGGAGCCCTAGTAAAATGAATTTCAAAATTAATTGTTAGATTTTCAATTCAGTTTCAATAGACTGAATACAATTTTCGACTCAAACAGCACATATTCACTTATTGTTAGCATAGCGAGCAAAGGAAGGTGCAAGAGCCATTCACACTACACTGCACTACAACGTATCATGAAATTTCGTCGTAGCTTTTCTGCAAGAAACTTCGAGGAAAAGGACCGTTTCTCCATAATTTACTGAAAGGACAACAGAAATCTCCGTTTCCTTTTAATTTCCCAGTACAGAGAAAATTTGACATTGTTTGCTGTTTTATATAGCGATTTAGGCAGCATTTATATTAGGCATGTAGTGAGACGAAATTGGCTTTCGTTATACTTGGGAACAGGGGTGAGAGTTTCCCGCAGTAAGATTCATCTGTTGCCATGAAAAATTGGCAAATAAGGGCAAGGAAAGAGAAATTTTGATCAAGCTTCTATCCTAACTGCATTTCTGAGTGGAATAAACTTGACCCTGAAATCAGGCTTGCACCTTCTGTTCCTGTATTTACAGTAAAAATTCTGTCAAAAATTCGCTCCCCTGCAAAGTCTATATTCGGCATTCATTACCCAATAGGCTTAGGTTATCTTTTCTAAATAAGGGTTGGTCTTTTGGGTTAATTTCTCACAGGTTCAAGCAAAATTTTAGGGATAATGTAAACCCAATGTGCCAAACGAATGATAGCATTGAGGATACGGAGCACCTCTCATTGCTTTGCCCTTCTTTTGACATTCACCGACGAGATCTTCTCGCTAGAGTTTCGGAATTGCTGCAACCATTTGTCAAAATCAATACCCTTCCAAACACCGTTCCGCTACAATACTTATTGTATGGTAATAAAGAACTTTCTGATGACGCAAATAAAGAGTCGAACTGACTCCAAAGTTTATTCACAAAACAGTCAGTTTGGATAACTTTAAACTTTCGCTTTACGCCAAACAGTCACTATGTACGTTTTCCCCCTTTCCTTTGAAAGTCTGTTTCATATTTGATGTTAGGCACATAAAAAAGTCAACCAAAACTCATCCACAGATCGACAATATTTCTAAGAACTGATATCGTGGAACAACCTTGACCTGACAGCATACGTGCAATCTGAAGAGCGGTGGGGGCTCTGGAAGGGGGTGGATGGCGTCAGCAGTTTCTGTCGTTGTCGATCTCCGGTCCAGTATTCCTATCGTTCGGCGGCATGGGCCTTGGCTTGACATCCAATGTGGAACAGATCCTAGTATGTACTCTTAGTTGACTTAATTTGTCTGTCTTTATGCTCATGGCCACAGGGTAGTCATTGTCTCTTGCCTCTTGTGGTCCCTTCCCTGTAGTGTTGCAAAGTTTAATAATAATTAGAAAGTATAGTAGAAATTAGATGCAGCATGTATTATGGTTTTCTATTTGGATAAAAAAAATTGAATTGGAAGGTCAAAGAGGTCTTGCGGCGAGATTTCGTCACATTCGATCAGACCAAAGTGAACTGCAGACTCTGATTAAGTTCACAACCGTCTACAACGGTCTATATGAACCGAATAAACGCTATATAGTAGAAAAAAGATAGTCAGGCATTGCTTGGTGCTTGGTTTAGTCAGAAAACTTCGGTCAAATTGTGTGTCATTGTTGTCAATAGCGACTTGTACAGACAACGCCTCCATGCAAGAATCCTTTGAAGATCGAAATCACCAAACTCCAAAAGTAGTTATAGTTGCGTGAAAAAATTGATTAGTATGTTTTCTTTACGTTATGTAAATTGGAAGGGAAAATTATGCTGCTTCTGTTCAGAAAATATAAGGTAAAAGAGCGAAGCTGTGAAAGCTATCGTTTCCAGCATTAAGTCTTCATCAGTGCTTGCAATCACAGGACAGCCAAGTAATTATATGATTAAATTTACAAAATAACATTTGCATAAAATCAAGACAAAATCATATGAATAACTCAAAGCAAATAATTTTGCAACAATGAGTCAATCAGCTTTTCAAAAACTTTGTTTAACAATAACATAATAGATTGATAGTACTGACTACTGGTATGAGAATATTGACCACAAGCAACTTAGTTCCTCGATCTCAAAAGGGCTCTCGATGCCGTTGACCATACGCTTTTGCTAGAAATACTGAGGAAATACGGTATTCCAGAACTTTCCGGAGGCTGTTTTCAATGATACCTAGAAAACAGAGGACAGTACTGTGCCGCCAATGGTTATTAGTCAAGGCCTAGGAATGTTACATACGGATTCCCCACGGTTCCAGTCTTGGTCCTTTGCTCTTCATAATGTACTTAAATGACTGGGAAAAATGTTTGAGAGTTTCTAAGGCTGGTATGTACGCTGATGATACTCAAGTGACCTGTAGTCCGTAACATCTATGAATGTTGAAGAACTTGTTCATAAGGCTCAAATTGACCCATGTTTCTAATTGAGGTTAAATAGATCGAGTGCCATTCTTTGAAAAATAGAGTGTATGATACTTGGGCACCCTCGCGGAACTAATAAAGTCGAGAAACACGAAACATTGAGACTGAATGGTCCAGATATAACACTAGTGAAAAAACAAGTCATTTGGAGTCATTCTAGACGAAGGGCTTAACTAAAAGAACAGTTCAAAACTGTCAATGAGAAAGTTCAAGGAGGTGTTAGATCTTTCAAAAAGTTGAAAAACATCCTCCCACAATCTCAGTTAAGTAATGTATATCGTGCTCTTGTAGAAAGTCACATGCGATATACTAATGTTATTTGGAATAGCCTTCAATTTCAAAACATGAATCCCTTTAACGTGGTCAGCACAGAGCCTTTTCCATAATCGAATCGTCCAGAATTAAAGACGACTGGTCACATAATTTCCTTCGCACTGACTAACCTTTCATATTTGATCGTGACGTTATGGCCTATAAAATCATGAACAGACTCTGTCCAGAGAATCTCTGGAACAAATTCCAACAAAGATTCCAACACTCCAGCTATAACAAGAGATTCTGCAGAGATCTTCAGATCCCGCGGTATAATCTGGAGTATGCCAAAAAGGAATATTCCTTTTCAGCTCTTAAGGTCTGGAATAAAATCCCAATAAGTATCAGGGAGCTTCCTAATTTGTGCCAATTCAAAGAACGACTAAAAGCATTTTTGATCAGCTGAAAAGCAATTAAACACGAAAGATGCAGTTGAATATAGTTTCCAACCGTTGGCAATGATATTCAAAGCATCTCTCGAATAAGGGATTTTCTGAAATGTGGAGACTAGCACGCATTACCCTTAACATACAGTTCTGGCTAGAAGTCCGACCTCTCAAATTACAGGCCGATATCAGTTCTCTCTGTTCTCTCTCGGCTACCTGAAAAGTGGCGCATGACCAGCTCTATGACTTTTGTAGGACAAATGATTCGTTCTCGAAATCAATTTGCCTTTCGGAAATTACACAGCACGCAACTTCGATGCTCAATATCACGGAAACTTGGTACAAAAATGTTGATGAATGCAAACTAAAAGTGAGCGTATTTCTGGACCTGAAAAGAGCTTTTGACACAGTCGACCATGATATTTTGCTATCGAAGTTGTCAGCACTTGGAGTCACTAGAAAGGAGCATTGCTGGTTCACATCATACCTACAAAATAGAGAACAATTCTGCTGTATTGATGGGCAAAAGTCATCCACAAGCATCATAGCATGTGGCATTCTTCAGGGATCGTGCTTGGGGCCCTTGCTATTTATCATATACTTTAATGATTTTGAACGTTGTTTGCAAGCGGCAACTCCCAACATGTACGCTGATGATACTAGTATAACTTGTTTTTCCACTGATAGCGATTCCCTGTTTAGGAACAAAAATAATGAAATGGTCAATGTCGCGGAATGGATGCGGCTAAATAAATTAAGTTTGAACGCAGATAAAAGTGAATTCATGGTGATTGACTATTCGAGGCAGCAAAATAACCTGAAAGAGCTAAAGGAAATTGAGGTCAACCTTAAAAAAATAGGTAGGGTTGCCAAAACAAAATATCTCGGTCTCAACATAGACGAAAACCTTAGCAGGAAAGATCAGTACAAAAAGTTAATGGTAAGGTTAAAAGCGGTCTGTCTGCACTTAAGAAGATGAAGGATATCCTTCCCCAGTCAAAGCTAGCTGCAGTTTACCGAGCATTGATCGAGAGTCATCTTAGGTATGGTAACATAATATAGGGGTGCATCTCAGATACCAAGATAAGCACTCTCCAGAAACTACAGTCAAGAGAAAAAAAATTTAAGTGAAAAGGCAAAGCACAAGGATGGATGGATCTGTGACTGGTTGCCTGTCAAAGAATTGATCATATTCAACAGGCTAGTTATGACACATAAGATCCTTCATAGAAACTGTCCAGAAAATTTGCAAAATACGTTTACTCGGAGATCCCAGATTTCAAGCTATTCAACGAGGAATAGCCATAATCTGCATCTGCCTAAACCTCGATTGGAATTTACCAAAAAGAGTTTCCAATTAACAGGAGCTACAGCATGGAACGAGATCCTGCAAAAGTATAGAATTACGCTCTTTAAACGGCTTCAAAAAGGAAGTAAAACAACTCCTCAAGAACTGAGGTGGGTGAGTGCGTTTTGGTCTCCCTGGCCTCGCAATGTTTCGGGGATGGTACTTTGTGGGTCTTACTTAGGTCTGTTTTGGACTGGAGTGGACCTGCGGGGTACCGTCTTTCGGGGGTGTTGCGGGGTTGTGGGGGACTGGCCGTATTCATCTACCTCAATGGCAATTAGAGCACGATCCCTACTAGGAAGAGCAGCCCATTAGGTTTTCAAACATCTATTTCTTTAAGTAGTTTTTCCTTTTTTAATATATTGTAACTGGCTGATAGGGCATCGTGCCTAAATATCAATATGATATGACATGATATGATATGATATCCCTGGAGGATTAGCAATTCTGTTAGCCCTCAAGTTCGGGATACTGAGAATTCCGCTTTTGTGAATCACAAAGGAAAAGACGTCAACTCTGTTGGCTCGCTGATCAATGGGACGAGCGAAGCGTTTTTGGGCATGCGCGAATTAACAAAGAAAGGATGAAGGGATGAAGGGCGATTACCCTGAGATCGATACTGAGCAGACCCCAAAGGAGAAAATCCGAAAAACTTTCGCTGACAGTATCCCGAACAACCTCATTATTTTTCATTTTCTATATGATATCAATTAATACAGCCTTTTTTCGTTGTATTCGATTTAGCTGAAGGGATTCCTTGTTAGATGACAATGGAAATAACATGTTTCTATCATGCTTTCTCGAGTAAACAGCGGTGATATCATTTTACAGTCGCAAAGGCCAACAATCATCGTTGAAAGCAAACAGACGACAGGCTGGTAGACAAAAAACAGAATCTGTAGGAAGGGATATTGCCCAGTTGCGCTGTTTTGCAGCAATGACTGTGAACTATGATAATTCACTAATGCTAAACCTGACTCTGCTACAGCTACGGCCTCGTTTACACAATACCGCTTTTATTTCATGTCTGATTGCCATCCCAATCCGATGCGAAAATTAGTCTTTACACGATACCGTTTTCACTTCACATCGTATGGGGGCTCTGTACGACACCATTTCGCCTTGCACTGCAATGGTTTCACTTTAGCTGTATGCTTTTAGCATCTACTGCGCATTCTCCGCAGTACCCCAAGTAAACGGGAAGCTTGTAGAATTGAAAAAGAGGTTCTGTATAGAGTTGACACCAGATTTGACTGTTTACGACGATATCGGATTGGTTTCATGCCACTTTCAGTGCATATTCATTTGAATACGCAAAAGCGGTATGAACGTTATCGGGTTGGTGCCTCCAGGGTAAACAGAAGCTAACCCGATATAAAATGGAAACGGTATCGTGTAAACAGAAGGCCTATCCGATATGAAATGAAAACGGTATCGTGTAAACAGAAAGCCAATCCGATATGAAATGAAAACGGTATCGTGTAAACAGAAGCTAATCCGATATAAAATGGAAACGGTATCGTGTAAACAGAAAGCCAATCCGATATGAAATGAAAACGGTATCGTGTAAACAGAAAGCCAATCCGATATGAAATGAAAACGGTATCGTGTAAACAGAAGCTAATCCAATATAAAATGGAAACGGTATCGTGTAAACAGAAGCTAATCCGATATAAAATGAAAACGGTATCGTGTAAACAGAAAGCCAATCCGATATGAAATGAAAACGGTATCGTGTAAACAGAAGGCCTATCCGATATGAAATGAAAAAGTTATCGTGTAAACGGGGCCGAAATCTAACAACGGTTTCAATTAGATTTTCTCTGATTGATTCGTTAGTTAACGGACCGATTGATTACGTTATTTTTTGATTAATCAATCTGTTGATTTATCATTAGCCAACATGTTGACTTTCTTATTGCTTGTTATCTATGCGTGCGAAGTCCTGCTGTTGCTGAGTAAACGATTTCTACGCCCTAAGAATTTTTTTAGTTTCAGGTTTATTTTGAGGTCTTTGTCATCCTAACTGTTGTGTAAGAGAAAGTTGCTAACTAATCAAACATTCAACTTACAAAACAAAAAGCACTGTTGAGAGCCCTTTGATATTTGTTGATGTTTTGGTGACATACTTTGGTAAACACTACTGTTTTGACTGCCAGAAAGAAAAATATTTTGATGTGATTGCAATGAAAAGATCCACCTTTAGTCATTAAAAAGAACATCTTGACCTCCAAATATCAAAATGTTAATTGCACCTAAAAATCATGGTTCCTTTCGGAAGGACGGCATTGGATGTCTTGAGTGCTGAAAACGTATTCAGATTTAAGAAAGGCATAAAAGCCTGGAATGGAAACAAATGTAGCTGTAATATATGTATATAAGTAGATCTATATTGTAATTTTTCTTTTTTCTGTTATGTAAATAGTTGGCATTAATTCGTTTGTACATAATTATTTATGTATATTAACTATCTCCCTACCAACTGTAAATAGAGAGATTATTATTATTATCATTATTATTATTATTATTGTTATTATTATTATTATTATTATTATTATTATTATTATTATTTCTATGGGCTTTTATTTCTATGGAAGTTGGGCGTTCTTGTCAGGCTTGGTGTAGATTTAATTGTTTGGCTCTTCTTTATTGTATCTTAATTTAGGTTGTTTATCTTAGGTTATAAATGCTCGGTTGCTTGTTTGCAAAGTTAGGCTGATGAAGATTTTTAATCGAAACGTACAATTTTAACAGTTTGTTTTTATCTTTTATTTTCTGTTAATTTGGATTGAGGTTTTAGTTATATATTATTATTATTATTATTATTATTATTATTATTATTATTATTATTATTATTATTATCATCATTATCTATCTTTAGTTGCCATCGTGAACACTGTATATAGCTGTGAAGAAGTTGCTGAGGCACTTTGCCCCAATGAATTTTTTCTGCACGTTAATTGGAATTTTATTTTGTACCGAGTGCGCCAAAATGAACTATGCACTTTTTACAAGCTTCGATAAATTGGAGACTGGACCGATTTTGATGACTTATGAGTTAATCGTTAGCTAAGGCTCTCAATTAGGTGCAAGTCTTTCTATGAATTTTTTAGACTTCAATTCATGGCGTTACATACAACTATAGGCTTTTAAAATTTTCAATTTCGAAACACTGAAAAACGGTGAAAAAAACGCTGATCAAACCTTCTAAAGACCCAACATGAATTGACAAAGGGAGAAACGCTTTCATGGTGATTTGGAGATTTAAAAATTGATGAAAGCTTTATGCTAGTATGACCTCATCATGTCGCCTCACTATTGCTCGTCTTTGACTCCCTTGACACAGGAATGCGTAGTACCTGCATAGAAGTATAAATTCAATGAAATTTCAGAAGGAGATACATTTCTTTGTATCATTAAAAGTATTTTAACATTTCTTCCAGCATAGAACTAACACTGGTTCATTGGATTATAACTGATCAATCTCTAAATTCCCGAATCAGCGCAAAAATATTTCCTATTTATCTATTCAAATCGAGTCTTTGGAAAATTTCATCAACATTTTTTGACTAATATTAAATTTACTTATGAATTAGAGGCGGATAATGCTTTACCATTCTTGGATGTGCTTGTCAATAATGATAAAGATGCTTTCTCCACTAGCCTATACAGAAAAAAGACTTTCACCGGTCTTTATACCGACTTTTCTAGCCTTGCCCCTACTAAGTATAATATCAATCTAGTTAGGGTGTCAATATATCGCGCTTTCCATATTTGCTCATCTTATCATAATTTTCATGAAGAAATTGTTCGCATTAAGAAGATCATGACCGACAATTGCTTTCCCAAGAGCTTAATCGACCGTATCATTAAGAACTTTTTGGATCGCCAATTTGGACCCGGTTCTCTAATTAAACCGGATAACAAAATCCCCCTTCTGTTCTGTATACCTTACTTGGGGCAGTATAGCTTACAAATCAAAACTAGGCTAAATAGAATTATCAAACAGTGCTATCCTAATATCCAATTGAAAGTTATTTTTCGGTCCCCCAAACGCATTGGATCACTTTTTCCATTTAAAGACCGCTTTCCTACTCTTATGCGCTCATCTGTCATTTACAAGTTTCAGTGTCCTGGCTGCCATGCCTCGTACTATGGAAAAACATCTCGTAATTTGATTACTCGATGCAGAGAGCACTTGGGAGTTAATAAAGCTGGTTTTGAAATAAAAGGTGGTCCATCTGCCATTGGAGACCATATCAACCAATCAGGGCACGCCGCGTCGTTTAAAGATTTCTCTATTTTGGACAGAGCCAACAATGAGTTTGATTTACTCATTCACGAAAGCCTTTTAATTCTACGTGATCGACCAGAACTTAATTCCCAACAGTCGTCTATTCCCCTGGTTCTCCTCTGATTTTATTCCCCAATTTATTCACCCGAGGCTTAGGCCCCGGGTCCCCTGTGCGTAGGAAATGTAACTCACGCTTGTTTACTTCGCCTTTTTAGTTTGTTTGTTTCTTGGTATAATTTGCCACTCATCGTTAATCAGATTCGCTGATGATGAACCAAGTTGGTTCGAAACGTTCGAATAAAACATGTTTACGTCTAATTAACTAATTTTCATATCTCAACTGGAAATGTCTTAACAACTGGATTTGTCTTATACTGGATTTGTCAAAATAACATGGAATGTCTATTAATATGAAGTTCAAAACAATGATTTTCGTCGCTTGCCTCATCCTTCGTTTCATAATTAAACTGCGTTTTCCACCAAATTGTCCAATTTTTTGACTGTTTTCAATGTTTTTCGAAAAAGAAAATTTTAAGAAACTCGTTTATAGCCGTAGCTGAAGACCAAAAAAGGTACAAAAAATACAGGCGTCTAATCGACCGGATTCCAGCTAAGGATTCGATTTATCGTGGCCTATCAAAATTGCATAGTTTATTGTGGCGCACACAGCACTGTAAGTGCTTCAACATTCAACATTGATCGTGGAAACACTTAAAACTGAGGGAAATCCTTCCTGACAGATTGAAAAGATCAATGCTTGCTCTAGAAGATTTACGATTTGGACCATGAGAATTTATTGCTTCTATTCGAATGAATATGAATCGGAAATCGAGAGACCAAATGCACCAGTAGGCCTAGTTGTGAGTTGCTGCTGTTGTCGGTCGTCTCTTGGAACTTTTTATCAAACATGGAGTATTTATTCATTGATGATTTTTTGTATAAAGTACACCCTCGGCTAAGTGCCCGGTATATTCTGCCCCGGTAATTTCCCGGGTGAAAAAAATGAAGCAAAATCAGAGCCCGGAAATGGTGTGAATCTCCCCGGTACAAAACGCCTCACAAATGAAACCGCGACTTCAAAATGGTAAACCTCGGGGAAAAACTTGAGGAATTATTTCCAAACAAATACTGTCTCCCGCCAATAATCATGCTGTCCTCGGTACATAATTGGAACTCCCTAGTGAAAATTTCTCTGTAACTCATTCTGCAGTTCACTCAAAGAGAGCCTGGCGTATGCTTGCTCTTTTATATAAAAAATTCAATAGATATATTCAAGGGAATTATATATACGCATATTCACTTCTGAACGTAATGGATCAGACCCACATCCCATGCTTTTTCCACTGCCCCCAAATCTCAGTGGAGAGGGAACAAAAGTTTGGAATCTGATCCCGATGAATTCAGATAACCTAGTGACATCAAATTGGAAGTGGAACTTAGTTTTCCTGCTCGTAAGGGAACAAAAGGCAGGATCTCCAAATTCTCTGATCACTGATCACGCTGATCAATTTGATAACATAGAATGTTGCGCTCATCAAACAATTTCCCACATGATCAGTCTAGATCTGTCGCCGCAGAGTTCCTTTGAGATTTGTAAACGTGCACTTCCTGTAGCATTCCTCCTTATCCCCTTTTGAGTCATTCTCTTTCTTTATGTCAGGAAACTAAGAAAACCTTCATTCAACTATGACATCGAATGTTTCAGTTATGTTTGATTCAATTTCAAATTCAAATTTGGCCAATCATTAGCGTTGACGTTGCTCAACAGGGGCCCTTTTACGGAGGAATTTATTACGTTTCACATAAAATGAGGTCTGTTCGTAAACAACTCAGCAGAATTACGGACATGGACTAAGTATCAATCAGGTCATATTCGAAATTTTGTATTTGACTTGCTACATGGCATTTAAGAATGCATCACCAAGCTCCTTATTACACTGGCTCTAATGGTTATTCTGACTGGCCTAATTCCAAATTCTTGGCTTGTTTGTACCACATCATTTGGAAGTCGCACGCCGGTGGTACAAACAAGACGTGTACTGTTGCCCGCCATTTTTGCCAGCTCCTCCACATATTTCAGATAATGATCCTTGTCTTTTTGGCACAAGGTTGCTGCGTAGTGACTGGCAGTATTTTCCAGATTTCTTGCCTTTATTGGCCGGCAGTCGTCGATATCTAATCCGGATGTCAGCATCACCTTTATCATTTTATTTTCCATAATTTTTAAATGATACTAAGGGGTGTCAACTACGATCCAAAAGCATATTCCTGGTTTTAGCTCAACATCTTCATTCTCTGCATCACCTTCGCCTTCACGTTCGTCATCGTTGACATTTTCCTTTGTTCGGTTTTCCTCAGTAGCTGTTTGACTTTCATTCTTCTTCCACTTCTTTACTTCGATGCCAGTAATGCAAGTCCATTTTAGCATAGTTTGAAAATTGAGATCTGAACAACATTTCCAATTGCCTTCTTTACATTGCTACAAGGTTTTCGGCAAGTTCTTCGTCTTTCTTTCTTGCATCTCAAAGTATCCTTATGCCCTTATGCTTACTACACTGTACGATTCGGCGACGACTGGGACCACGCAATTTTTCAAAGCTTGTGATAGAGTCTTCGAACCAAACCGTCTTGCTGGCCAATGCGCAGCCATAATTGCATTAAAACCACGTGCAAATTTACGTTGAAACCAACTCAGCAACAATTTGGAAAAGAAACGTATTTAAAATAAGTTAATCGAACATTTGTTTGTGCAATAGCGATGATCTTGACATGGACATCTTCAGAATGATGAAATTTTTCTGAACTCAGTCCATAGGAATGTCCATTGTTTTAACACACTTTGTTTTTAAATTCAGAACCTGATTGTTAGTAAGTTTTTTACAGTTTTTACTCGATCTCTTGTAAGTTTGATCTTTCTACTTAAAATTTTTAGTTTCAACAGGACCCTTGTTGATAGCAGTAACATCTTTACTGAAAAGGTTATCCTGTATGAATATGGTATATTGTTATTATTATTATTATTATTATTATTACTATTATTATTATTATTATTATTATTATTATTATTATTATTATTATTATTATTATTATTATTATTATTATTATTATTATTATTATTATCTTTGAGCAACAGAGAGGATTTATTTCATGCTATAGTATATTCACTTGCATCACAACAAAGCAATCATTAATGCACAAGAAAAGAACAATAAAGACATTTTCCATTGCTAAAGGTCAATGGTGAACAATATTTTGACAGACAAGCAACCAAAGTCGGTGCTTGTCTGTTACATCTATTTAAGAAATTATCCGCGTTCACATGAGGAGCGCTCTCGAAACCATCCCCGTCCGCATGAAGACGCTGCTACATTCAAACTGTGCAGTTCTAACTTCGATAAAATAAACAGACAATCAAAATGCCCTTGGTTGATTCCCAAAGATCAGTGCACATGTTCTGATACGTTGTAAATGGATGCTGAGACGTCAAAGTTTTCGAAAAGCTCCGTTTTCGCCCGTCCAAAAGACCACCAGGGAGATTAAGTGCCCACGACGACATGAAAACGGCGTTTGCAGAAAGAGCCACTCTGGAGAGCGTTTTCGAGAAACTCCGTTTTTAGTGACCGAAAATGCCGTCTACGTGTGGACGCTAACCCAAAACGGATATAAAAAATGCGTTTTCAAAAATATCCGGATAAATGTGGACGGAGCCTCATTCTTAAAATGTAATGGTGTCTCAGTGGTGAAGGTTTACATCACTGAAACATTTCCTTATAGATTTTTGCGTACTGTCTTCAAGTTGCTTTCGTCAAGGAAATCAACTGGAAATGACTTGTGGAAAATAGCCAATCCCTCATTCTTCATTGTTGTAAAGAAAATTTGCAAAAAATCGGCCAAAAATCTTCTTAAATGGTAATGATTTTTGACAGAAATCCTTTGCTCGCCCTTAAAAATTTTCACCAATGTTGAATGAACACTGTAGTAACTTAGAGGATGTTAAAAATGTTATTTTTTCATTTTTTGAAATTCCATTACAGGTAAAATGAATTCAGTTATGAGATCCTTAATCTTAGATGGATGATAGCCTCAAGACTTATCACGTTGAGTCCTAGAATTGCAACCACCCACTCACCCCCCGCTCATATACTTCAAACAGTAAATCTAATTGCCATAACTTGCGAAGAAGAGCGCAAATGTTTAAGGAATGTTGATTGAAAAAGTTCTTTCAAACGACGATGAAATTCGTACCCGAGGACATCATTTTACAACTTAACCTTTAGTAGGTTTACAAGTTCTTTCAAATTGGATAGTTTGGAGAAGATATCTAGGGAAATCGGGCACGTACCTCTGTTATAAGTCATATAATTTAGGATCCTGAACAGTGTAGACAGTGTAGATCTAAGGCTGCGTTCACTCGATGCCAGCAAATTTATAAAACGGTGAAAAATGTGATGGTAGCAAAATTTGAGCTAGCGTTCACACAGTGCCAGAACCATTTGAAAATGATAGATGATTTGACGAGAAAAAACTCTTTGCAAGACTTTGATGCCAAAGAAATGTACCTACACTCTAAGAATCGATCAGTCGCGTTTCAAAAGCATCGAATGTTCTGTTTTCATCATTGTTGAGTGTTCACACGATGCTGTTTCCAAAATGTACTGGTTATTATAGTTCCGTTTTCAAAATCTATCGTTTTCAAAATCTGCCGACAAAAAATGTGGCGTTTTCGTGTGAACTGGAGGCCCATCCGTTACATTTTTTACCGTTTTCAAAATGTGCCGGCATCGTGTGAACGCTGTCTAGATATTCATCACTCTGGGGTCAATAAAACGTCGGGAAGTTAGGGAATTATTAGATTTAAGACATACTGGCAACAGAAAAATGAATTAAATTCAAACATATTTGCGGTTGTTTTCGTTGTGTTACGGTGCTTTTGTCTATGAATAGTTTCAATGTGAGTCATCCCAAGTATCGTTGGATAACAGTATATAAAAATGAACTTTGGATCTGTTGAACGAAATTGGTATGTGGTATGGTAGCCTTTCCGACAGAGCGGAAACTACGTAAGGTGACGTCATCGAGCAATCTGAGATAAAAGTTGTTTAAATATAAGCTTTTTAAAATGATGAATCAAGAGTTTAAAGCAAAAGGAACAAAATATCAAGTTTTGCTGAATTTTGGGATCTGTTGCAGGGAGCTAAGAAGACTCAAATTTGCGAGTTTTCGCTCATGGGTGCGAAGTTTCTTATCAGTCGGCCTTTCCTCTTTCTATTTAGATCAAGACACTACGTGAACATCTTTCATTATTAATCTACTGCTTGCGTTGATCGTTGAGTTTTAAGAATACGGAAGATTCACTACACTTTAGTCCACGCTTGTTCTACTATGATACCTCTTTCTACACGTTGGTAAAGCAACACGATATATTTCGTTCACTGACATCTATATGCAAATAGCTGTACTGTCATGTATGACAAATTTGTCATTTCATTTCAGTTCATTTTTCATTCTTTAATCACGGTAATCTCCTCTGCAAGGGCCGCTTTTCAGGGCCCCGTGAAAAAGAATTTAAAATCTAAACTTTACAAGTAGAATAATTAACGAACAAAAGTAAATATTTAAATTACATAGCTAAATTGATATTAAAACCAAAACCTAATTATTATACCATGAGTGGAAGGACACAATCAGATCGGACCAGAGCAAATCGGACCCCAAGCCCATCCAGGAACATGACACTTCATTATAGCACCTCATGGTAAGCAAAGAATTCGATTGACCCCAGTCCAACCAGACTGCATCCAGCCACCCACGATTAAGCTCTAAATTCGATGCTTTAAAGCATATAAGGAGGGTGCTTGCCTGATTGGTCCAAAACAAGATTTGCTCTTGTTAGGCTCTTCCTCAGATCTTTCTGCGAATTTAACTATTCTACGTGGAGGCCCGGAGTGGTGGTTTATTGTCCAGAGGCTATTTTGACTGAGTGAAGCAACTTCCGCACTTGAACTGTTCTAAAATCGTGGTTTTCCATGATCATTGATCATTTTATGGTTGAAAGCTTATAATTAACTGGGGAAACAAAGGGAGTATTCTTTTGGGCATCTTCTGAAAACGGTAGAGCTGGTAGAAGATAAAATCCCATTCTTTTGGTACCCTTCTACCGAAAACGGTAGACTTCGCAGACTTCAGATCGCTTTTTATAAAGCCAATTCCTTTGGTCATTCTGTTTTCGGTAGACTTCCGAGAGATTTTTGACGTATACTTTTGGGCTCTCCTAAAACCGGTAGAGATCCGAAGCTTCGGAAACCTTAAGATCCCAGAGAGCATTGTTTGTGACTTAAAGTTTTCAAAAACATTCGAAAAAACAATGGTACTTCGCAGATTCTTTCTTTTGGGATGGGCATATGGGCATAATAAAAGTACATTGCATCGCAATGGTTTCAATTCGCTCAGTCGAAAAACAACATTCGAATTCTCATTTTTCAGCATTACGTGCCCATTCTTTTGGCATTTTTCTCTGCCAAGTCTGCCAACCCTACCGTTTTCAGAATTCCCATTCTTTTGGTAAATGAAATTTTTCTCCGCGAAGCCTACCGTTTTCAGAAGACTTCGTAGACTTCAGATGCTCAAAAGAATACGCCCAAAGAGCGTTGTTGTTCAGAACAACTGCAGGAAAGATGTGTACAGACCTGGAAATAATCAAATTTTGATGTATTTTCAAAAATTTTTACTTTGCGTTGTGTCACCATGTGCAATCAGTGGTTCTGTTCAACTGCAAACGGATTCAAAAAATTCAAGTTAACTGCAGTAATCACTTTGCTTGCAGTTACTTTATATCTCAGAGGGTGATACGAGGTGCTGTCATGAAAACAAAACAAAGAGTCGCAATGATTGTCATCAGAAACAAAACAATGCACAAACGATCCAATGTTGCACCAGCCACTTTCCACTGCTCTTTGTTGATTTCTTGTTTCTTTTTCCATACCTTGGCACTTGAAATGATTTCAAGATTCTTCAAAACTTTGTTTTCCCAAGAGGCTTCGCCATGGGAATTGACTTTAGAATTGTGGTTGTTCTTTCCGTTCTTCTTCCCTTTGTCGAGATCGACGCCATTCCCATTCATTGCTGATGGAAGGAAATATGTTTAGTCAGAAGTTATGCCCCATTCACATTGGCCAGCTAAGCCAGTTGAAACAAAACATTGAGTGGAATGCTGCATTCTAAGTGGCCGATCCTGCAAGTTGAATTCACTTGACTGGCTGAAACTTAACCTGAAGCTGGTTTAACGGCATTAGTGTGAACTTGGTTTTAAGTATGTCTCAAGTGTCCTAACAACTGAAAGATATTTATGAACATTAATCCCAAGCTTTTTACAAGGCAAAAATGTACGAACCAGGAGTCAAAAACAGGAGTCGGGACTTGGGATAATGGTCATTTTTCGTGTGCTATTTAGAAAGTAAGGTAATTCTCACGTGAAGTAAATAAACTTCATTCCTCGCGATGCAAATCTGAAGGGCTAAATGTATGAAATAGAAGAAAATCACGCTATCAGAAAACGTTTGATAACTGAATTTTTACACTCTCTACATATTGCCAGGTTATCATAACAACAACAAACTAACAATGATACTTAAACTTTGAACTGAGGTGAGCTTTTCTATCTCGGCGCTTGCAGTTGAACGGATGGAGCACACTCACCCAATCAATTGTGACAACTTCGACAAGATGATGAAATCAAAGTTGTTCCAAAAATTAATGCATTGAAATTCTAAATTCCATGGGGTGGGTGTATGTGTAGAGAGACAAAAAATAGCCAATACGTGTATGTCTGTTTGCTCATATTCTAGATTCCTTGAAGATCAGCGATTTAACTTCATTGTGAAAAGCCACAAACTTAGCAAATGTACATCGATAATTGTCATCATCCTTCGAAAACGTCTTTAAAAGCCTCCAAACAAAGTTACCCTTAATTTCAAAACAATATGACGGATTATTCTTTGTATGTTCAGATTGTGACGAAGATGCAACTTTTTCCTAATCCTTTGGATTGATAAATCGGAAACATTGTGTATGAAAGAAGATGAATATATTCTTTCAACCTATACTTATGGATTTCCTAAATAATCACTTTTTGCCTGTGCAATGAGTCGCGTAGCTATAACGATGATAAATTCATAATTGATGTGATTGATAATTTATCTTTAGCTGGCAGAGACAATCGCGTTAGCTATTGGCAGAGACAAAAGAGTTTTGCAGAGACAACATCATTAACTGATTAAGGCCAACTATATATAGTCTAATAACGAAAGTCGAATAACAAAAGACATAAAGTTGAAGTAAAATTTTTACACAATTTACAGCTGCAGTCAAAAGTTTTAGGACACCTTTTGTGGATTACATTATTTACGACAGTTGTTTAGTTAGCTTTATATAAGACTGTTGATTACTGAATGCCGGCATATCGTTCGAAGGAAACGAATGCAATTGATAACGAATAAGCAATTGTTTAAAAAGTTTACGAAAGGCAACAGAAGTTTGTAAAAACCAAATAAGACTGCTGAATAAGACTATGTTCGCATGATGCCAGCACAATTTGAAAACAGTAGAGAATTTCATGGGAACGAACTCGTTACAATTTCCAGAACATTGAGGCTAGAATTTGACGCCATAGTGTTTAACAAACAGATCAGCCTTGTCCCAAAAGGGTTGCAAATGTTCCACTTTCATTGTTTCGAGTGTTCACACGATGCTGTTTTCAAATTGTGCCAGCCAGAGATCTATTTTCAAATTGTGCCGTTTTCATGTTGTGCTGGCAAAAAGGTGCCGTTTTCGTGCTAATGGGAGGCCATCCGTAACAGTTTCATGTCGTTTTCACACTGTGCCAGCACCAGGCGAGTGTAGTCTAAGACAAACGGTGAAAATAAACTCACCTGTGTTCACTAGGCCATTGTTTTTTGTAATCTTCACTTTATTGCGACCTCGTATTGCATTTTTGAAAAATTCCAAGCTGAAGATTTTTTTGATGAAGGGAGACGGCGGTCCTTCTCTTGATGCCCATGAGATTACAATGCAATTCGCCATCAATGCAATGCCAATCTCAAACATGACAGCTGTCAAAAACTTTTGAAGCAGGGGGAATACCTCGGAAGTTGGTGGTATTTGATCTGAAATGATCATCATAAAAACAGCTAAGGAGAGGAGAGTTGTTATGACTAGGCCAATGCGCTCTCCGGAATCTGGTGGCAAGCTGAATGACAAGAAGGCCAGGAAAGAAATCAGGGTGCTTGGAACTATAGTGTTCATGAGGAAGAATCTTGCACGACGTCTCAGATGAAGGGTGTAGTGAAGCTCTGGGTAGGGTTGAGGACAGCATTCGTATATATTAACGCGCCGCTTCACATTAAAGCCTGGAAAGAAAGATCAAAGGTTTTTAGAAGATTTGAAATGTGGATGTTTCTAAAGGTGCAATCTCTTACGGCCTTGCTAGATACAGAGAGTACTTAGGTGTCCCGTAACTGTCCATGCCTTGCCATGACCGTAATGAGGTGCACAGCGTACGAGGCAGGAAGGGCCAGGGGCGGCAGAAAATTTTCGATGATAATCTGCCCTATTCGAACAAAATTTGCCCATAGTTTGGCAAAACCTTCCGTAAACAATGAATTTTGTGTCGGGCAGTCACCCTAGAATTTTTCTTCCTGTATTCTTATAATGTGGTGTAACACTTCTAAAACTAAGCGAAGAAATAAATCCATGAAAACTAATGATAATATTTCTGTTGATATGGGCTGGCCAACTGACAGCTCTTGCTAAACAAGGGGATCCAAAGTAGCACCTTTCCAACTAACGTAAGGTTAGCCAATAGAAATGAGACTTGGCTGCTAAATTAATGTCCCATCAATCAATGTTTTATAAAGTCTTTTGAAGATATATTAACGAATAGATTGCGCTCAAGTGATCTAATTTGGGAGGAAAAATTGTCAACTCTTATGATTTGGTTTTGGGAGAATATAGCACTCAATAAGCTTTTATGAAGTCCCAGGGGGACTTCCTATTAGTAAGTGAAGGGGGCAGACATCTTGTGGGCTTGTAAAGCGCTGTCTAGTATACCCTTGGGTACGCTATTTGGTGCATAATCAGTATATTTAGGTAGGTAGGTAGGTACTTATATTTAACGTGGCTAGCCCGCGAAAGTCTGAGAGACTTATTTCCAGCAGGGGCCACGGATGTTTTACCATCAGTCCGCCGCAGCTACCCGCCACAGCTACCAGATTTCCCTCACATGGCTCTGGTCAACCCGGGCTAGTGTTACGGACAGCGACCAAACTGTCCAGCGTGGGATTTGAACCTACGGCCGTCCTGACCTTTGGATTACGAGTCAGACGCCTTAACCACTCGGCCACACGCTCACTTAACAACATTTTTGGGGTTGCTGATGAGAAAATTTGACAAGATGAGTGTTAGGCTGAGTTTTTCACCAAAACATTGCAGGGCAGTTGCCGAAAAAGCTATAGAACGTTTAGTTTTCAATACAATGAAGCTATGAGTATATTTTTGGGGTCTAATAATGTCCTCAATTTAGTAAATTTTTGGGTTGAGTATACCCTTGGGGTCTAAAATTTCCTAAATTTAGTACATTTTTGGGTTTTTCAAAAATATCCTGCGTCTGACCCCTCCGTCAGATACCAATAGTAGTCCCCCCCCCCCCGGGGATAAAGCCGGCCGAAGCATGTTGCGAATGCTTGGACAGTACAGAAATCATGAGAATGGTGCCTTATAGACGTCTCTGAAGCTTAAGACTGTTTGGTAACCGACCATTGATAGCTTAACTTGCAGCCGTTGGATCTGGGAATGGTAGCTTCAGTTTACGGAACAGTAAACTGTCAAACTCTCTTCTACCACAGCATATGTTTCAAATCTTTACAAAGTTTGGTGTAAAATTTTATGAACCATTTCCTGAAGTGAACTGCTTCAAAGAAACTTTAGCTATTGAACAGTAAGTCTGCCGTTGGAATTTTCTGACATCTTCAGTATTTTCAGAATTGCAGTGTTTTTCTTCCTTTTTAAGAATTCAAGGTAATTTTCGAAAAAAAATTAAAACTGTCCTAATTTCTAAGCCTTTCGACGAAAGGTCAAATAATTTTCAACAAAACCATAGTTTTGTTGACACAGGATGCCTACAATATGGTATCAAGCAATCAAGCAAAACTCTTTCACTCTGCTGGTTTATGATTTAGAAATTTGATGACGTCACATCATAAAATGAGTTGAAATATGAAATGGGCTGTAATTTCGACACATATAAGAGATTTCGGAAAAGTCCAACGGTAGAATCATAGAAAAGTGGCTGAAGTTTCTTTCAAGTCATTCAGTTTAAAGGAATAGGTCATTGAATTTTACACCCGCCTACTTTCGTAGATTTAAAGATTTGGGACCTATGCTTTCTACAACAAGGATTCATACAACCAACTGGACAATACTAAGGAATATTTTGGACACTCGGCATGGATAAAGAAACTTACTGATAAGCTGGAACTCGCCACTTGCAGAATAGCTACTTAGATCGCCAGAAGTACCAGTATTCGTAATGTTGACATGTGCACCATGATAGGCCCAAGAGGCAAAAATCATTTTGCAGTATTGGTCATCAAAAGGAAAATAAGTGACATCCATTTTGCAAACACTTTTTAAGATGTGAGGGCTGAGCCAAACGACAGTGCCATCCGAGTAAACAGTTGCCTTTGTTTTGCTTTCAATGTCGATGCCTTTATAGTTCTCTTGAGCTCTGCAAACGTAAAATGAGAGATGCAATGTGTTTGTTTCATGCAGTACTGAGTGAGTAAAGAAGAGAATCCTCGTTTGAAAGGCTACTGCCCCATAGACATCATAGCAATAATACTGCCAAAAGTATCATTCATTGATGGAAAATTTCAAGCATATCTTAAAATTTACCTGACTGAAATTGGACTTGCCGCTCTGAATTTATGAGGGATTTTCTCTAGAGAGCCCCTGTAAGGAAACATTGGAGGAAATTTCGAGTTCCCCCCACTCCCCATTGCAATGTTGAATGTTGATGACAATGCCATAGATGGGTTGATGAGTATGTCTTCACTAAGCAACCAACATTGCAGTGGGGAGATGGGGATTAGCAGTGGAAGGTAGCGGTTTACATGCAGGAAAGGCCTCTTTCAGCGAAAAACTCATCTGTCCCAAAGAGTCTTGACCGCGATTGTAGACTTAAAATCAGGACCAAATTCGCGACCTATAACAGCAATGACTTCGACATGCTTTGGCACATGTTATCCCTTTGAGAAGTTCAAAGTTTCATCCCTTGCTGGCAGCATGAAAGACATAATTCTGGGAGAGTTTACACTCCTAAGAGGATAACACGAGCTAAAACTCTTTGAATTGTAGCTGTAAGACAAAAGTTGTTGTCGTTGGTCACTGTGGACGTGCTTCGAAGTTTTTTGAAGAAACCGTCTCGAGAAAGTTCCTCATAGTTTCAAAAAGGAGTGACTGATGTCGGTTAGGTAAATCTTAAAATGGATTTGAAAATGTCTGCTATTAGATGACATATTTGTCAATGTTATTGGGTATCCTAAAGATTGCCGTCAAGTGATTAATTGGGGTCTATTATAGGGTGCCTCGCCGCAAAAACGCCAGGATTTGCCTTCTTACCCGTCAATCGCGCACCTTCTGACTTGCCCCAAGTCTTATTTCGTCAATGAAACAATTGGGAATGGGAAATTTAGGAAAGGGAAAAGCGAAATCGTTCACTGTTTCTGGCAGACTTACTACAGATGACGAAATAGACTTGGGGTAAGTCTGTCAGTGCGATAAATTTTCTTTTTAGGATTGCTATTCCATGTAAATGAAGCAGGAATCCTTACGCATTTTGCAGGTTTATGATATCAAGAAGAATGAGGAACTAAGATTATAAAAGTTTAAGATGCAGCCTCGGTGAGATGAAATGTTCAAAGATCAGGTAACCACTTCTTAAGTTTTCAAATGTAAATCAAGGTCATTGACTCACACAATACATCATATTTAGCAATATTGTTGACTTGAGTTTCAAATCTAGGTTTAGGTCATTTATTCTCTTCTTCAAGTAAAGATTTTCTTTTTCTGCCATTTAATTAGATTTTGTACTACATCATAGACATTTGCTTGTTTTGGAATTTGTTTAAGGCTTTTAGTATGGCACTCATGGCACTGTGAAGCAATCAATTCTCATAATCAAATGCATCACCCAGAAACATAAGCGTTCGGGAAAAAAATTTCACGGGGGCTGCCTGACAAAAAGCCCATTGTTTACAAACAGTTTTACCTGGCTAACGGGAAAATTTTGCCCAAAGGGGGCTGATTTTCGAAACTTTTTCCAAAATTGTGGAACTACCCCCTCGTTCCCCCCGACTCGTACGCTTATACCTGGAAACATATTTGACAACTAGGTGTATGAAAAAGATACTTTAAAAGGAGTATTTTACGCTGACGGATAGGAAAAAATGGTGTTGCTCATGAAACTCACGTGTTGTAAAGGCGCAGATCTGGCTTCCATATCTTCGTTGCATCAACTCTTATTGCTTTGATGTTTCCGTATTGTGAGCGATTCCATTTCAGAAATTCATCACCCCAGTACTATAAAATATTTCGACGGTTGTAGAGTCTATTTTCAAATTTACCCAAAATTTCTTTGGGATTTTAAGATGAAAAGATTGTGATTGTGAGGTTTCTACCATGGAGTAAAAAAAAGTTGAAATTTTTGAAAAATTTGATAATGTCACCAATCTGTAAATCTTCATTTATTGTGGAGGCACCAAATGAATCTGATGAATGATCGTTAATTCATTCCACCGTCACAACAGAGAAAATGAAATTAAGGCATAAAATGAAGTGAACTGATATGAAATCCCTCTTTCGAAAAAAGATTTTCAAGACTGAAATTTGTAATTTGCAATATACTATACTTCAATTAAGCAGCCTCGTTTTGAAATTTGTCAAAATTTCTTCTTTTTGTTGATATGAAAATTTCGAGTCCAGATTCGGATTTAGCATCTAAACGTTAGTCTGGTTACATGGATTTACATTGCTAACAGCTGTGATTTTATTTTAATGACAATGTAAAATGTAAAGATTTATGAAGGATTTGACCGTAAAACTCGTTGGGGTGAATCTTTACACTCCGAGTAATTTTCACGGTCAAAAATCCCTGATAGATTTTCGAACCTTGCATCGCCATGGAATTAACACTACGGCCTGTAGCAGCGTGAAGACTTGTGATTAGAATAAAGTCTGGGTGTTAAATCCTAATTTGGCCTCTAAAATTTCACATAGAAACATTTTGAATAATTTCCAAAATGAGGATGTTGATTGAAGTGGTTTATAAAATGGGGGAATTTGCTCCAAGGTATACACAAAGTATCAAGTTGTTACAAGAACAACGAGCGTAATTATGGAATCAAGAAACCCTATGTGCCCTCCCGGTAATCACCTTACTGGCTGCACACTGTATCTAAGTTTAAGAGTTGCCATGCCGTATTATGGTCACAACTGGGACACAGTGGGCCCAGAATGCTAATTTTTGGAAATTCATAAAGTTTGTTGAAGAAAAATATGATTGATTTACTACGTAACTGGCTTGAACAGCAGATGAGTGTAGAGGCGACAAAAAATAACTTCGAGGGAAGGTGGTGGGACTGGGACGAAATTGACCCAAAATTTACCACTTTTTGGGGTTTTGCACGAAACCTTGAATATCGATCATAGTGCGAGAACAAAAAATTATAAGCTGGTTGATAGCTCCTTTGAGGCGCACCTTTTATGAATATTCAGATATCCTAAGCTTTTATTGTTCGATGAATTTTTAAGGACTTGGGATTTGACATGAGTGATGATTTCTGAGGGAAGGATGCAAATGGCCTTATCTAAAAGATTTTAACAGAATAGCAGTGAGCCATATACTTTAGCACTCGGCCAGAAAAGGATATGACAGCCATTCCGTTCGCAGTCTTTAAACATTTTATGTTTTAATACTGTTATGGTACACTAGTGTCCGGCATACAAGAAACAAAGTTTTCAATTTGAGGTCTGATGAGCATAGGTTTCAAATCTTTAAATCTACGAAAAAAAGCGGGTGTAAAATTCATTGGCCTATTTCTTTAAACTGAACAACTTGAAAGAAACTTGAGTCACTTTTCTACGATTCTACCGTTGGACTTTTCAGAAATCTTGAATATTTGTTGAAATTACAGCCTATGTCATATTTTAGCTCATTTTATGATGTGACGTCATCAAATTTCTAAATCACAAACCAGAAGAGTGAAAGAGTTTTGCTTGATACCATATTGTAAACTATGGTATTGTTGAAAATTATTTGATCTTTCGTCAACAGGTTTAGAAATTACGTCAGTTTTATGTTTTTTTCCGAAAACTTCCTTGAATTCTTAAAAAAGAAGAAAAACACTGTATTTCTGAAAATATTGAAGATTTCAGAAAAGTCCAACGGCAGATTTACTGTGAAATAGTTAAAGTTTCTTTGAAGCCATTCAGTTCAAAGAAATAGGTCATAGATAGGTCATAGAATTTTACACCCAGCTTTTTAAAGATTTGAAACCTATGCTGGTCTGAGATGTTTCTTACAAAATGAAATATAAACTTCAAATCAGGCTAAAGTTTCTTAAGTTTCTTATTAGAAAAATCATATACTTTCAACACCAACACCAACACCAACACCAACAACTCTACACCAACTCTAAACATAGAACGCACTATTTTGACTTGTATTTATGATTTTGACCGCCAAGAAAGGCTACAGTTATTCAGGAAGTGCTCTTTGCTTCATTTGTATGTAAAATTCTTGTTATAATTTGAAAGGGTACAGTCTGATTCAACTGCAAATCTGAATTTGTTTTGTTTTTCAAAATTCTAATATATACAGTGTGTCTCAAAAATTGTTCGACGTTTGATTAAATATTGAAAAATAACGACAACATGAACAGACTCATTGGAAGATAACCCTGTCCCTGAGATTCTGAAATTATTTTAGAGACCAGAATCTTGCAGATCGGTTGAAAATTCACAGAGTTGCGACCTTTCAAATATGAAAAATATGTGATGGCTGAAACCAAAGACCCCCAGATTACTTGCAATGCAAAAAACCTCGAAGACCGAGGTAAAGGAAGCTTATCTGATTTCATACCTCTCGTTGATATCAGAGCACACCAAATAGGACTTCCAAAGTAATTTAATTCAAGTGATCATTGTCAAAATTTGTTTAACATTGCAAGTATCCAAAATCAGTGTTTCAAAACATAATCGACGAGAGACTGAATCTGTTTTCTCAAAGCATCCATATGCTTGAAAGTTAGGTTATCGAAAACCTGGTCAGATCCCATTTGGTTCACTCTGAAACAATCGAGAAATATCAGAAACGATGGCCTATGGGATCTTTACCAAAAATGCCATCTCGAGGCCTCTAGTTTCAGCTTTCGCATAAACTGGAACTTCAAAAGCTTGTAACTCCATGAATTTTTAGCGGATTTGCAAGATTCTTGTGTCAAAAATTACGTTAAAATCTCAGAAAAAGGGTTACTTGACCAAATGTCTATTCAGCCTATTGTTATTGTTTAGCATTTAATCAAACGTTGAACGATTTTTTTTGAGACACCCTTTACATAGTTTTGAATAAGAAGCAAGCCTTTTTGAGACCTGCACCAGTTTCTTATAAGGGGTATCAGTTTGAAAATCAAGGTCTGGTGTTTCTTTAATACATGTTTCTTATATGCGGTACACTATTGTATTTAGGTAGATGGTTTGCAAGATTTGCTGAAATAACGTTTGTCACGGTGGTTTTATAGCAGAAGTTGTTTAAACAGACTTTGGCAAGATCAAATGAATTCTGTTTCAACAATTTATAGATTCTTTTTTCAGTTTGTTTGAACATCAAATGATGTTCGACATCAGTCATTGTTGTTCGTGATAGAATATATTTATCTCATCATAGGAAACTGTTTTCCATTTTGAAAAGCAGCAAGATTTTGAAAGTCGTGGTGGCAAAATAGATGCAAGACTGAGTGTTGTTTACCTGTCGAATCCACACGTTCGTTGAAATAATCTGATTTCTTTCGTCCTAAGAAACAATACAGTGAGACTGAATAATAAATGAGAAGCAGAACGTTTTTAATTCATCACTGTGAGTTATTGAAGAACTGCGTAAGTTCAAGCAACATTTTCCATGGTACTGCCACAAGGGTGATTTCCTATTTGTTGTGGCAAGAAAGTTTTCAAAGATTATATGCTGCCTTTGTGAGACCCTAGCAAGGGCATTAAAACCGTCAAAGATATTTAACCTGGCTCTAGAGTTTCTTTTCTATCTGATAGCCGACTCTGTGAGCATTTGGTGAAAAGTATACTTTACTCCAAAATATCAAAATGGGATTGCGCGACAATCCAGTCCAACAAAATTTCCCCTGTTGACGAGTTTCGAGGACCGGCTCTAGAAAAATTGCTCTCTTCTGATACCCTCCACTAGGAAAAATAGGTGTAAACGATAACCCTTAAAATGGCACATCTCCGTAGGACCAATATACTAAGTAATCCTCCCCCTCACGCGTGAGAGAAGTTCCCCCCTTTGGAATCCCTGCAATTCGTCTCTCATCAATATTACAACGTTTTCTGAAAACTGCATAAGTATTCAGAAATGTGATCATTCCTGCTAGTTTTCAGCAGCATACTTTGCCATTGCTCCTTGCAGACTTCTCCAGATAGAAAGATTTCTCCCATCCCGGCGGCAGTGCAAACTTACTAAGCGTAGCAAAGCTGGCACGAGAACTGTAATTAGCATACTACCGGTTGAGTCAAAAAAGGTTGCACGTTTGGCGAGCTATGGAGTTGAAAATATCTGGCCGATATCAAAATATCTGTTGAAATCACTCATCCTTTAAACCCAGAAATAAGGAAAATACTGGTAAGGGGAATGTCTGGCAACAGGAATTCCACATTGCTTTCTGGTCCATAAGTTACTTGCCATTGTAATTAAAATTCCATTTGTGATACTAACAATGAAATTGAATTCAAACTTAAATACCAGATAAATCATGGACCAGAATGGAGCGTGGAATTTTTGATTCCCATACAAACACGTTGAGGGAATTTTTCTAACTGTTGGGTCTTAAAAGTGTGATTTAACGTAACAAAACTTAGGCATCTAAGTTAGCCTTTAACAGATAGATTAACACTTTGGTTTAAGATATTGGCCATATACTCATATTTCATAGGCTACCAAACGCTACTTTTTTGACTCACCTGGTCTTGGACGACATTTCTTGATGAATTAAAAGTTGCGAGATCTCTCTGTGGAAGTGTAGAAATAAGGCAATCTGGCAATCTGCTGTAAACAAGCGTTTGTAATCAGACGGTGATGAAGGTGTCACAGGCAGTGGTAAAAAAACGCTCTTTACTCTATGGAATGCGTATTTGTCTGATTTCGTCATGGTCTTGAGGCGGTAGGCGGGGAGACTGGCACTGATTTTATGATGTAATGCCAACAGAAATAAACTGACTAGCAGAATGAGCGGTTGCGAGACAAGGGGAGGGGAAACAAATCTTTCAATGTCAACGGAGCCAGAAAGACCTATCAGCTACTTGTATTCCATTTCCTACATTGGGTCAATTTGTTTCCATTTTCCATAAAACCGCGCTCAATAACTAATGTTACTGCTAGTTCTGTTTTCATACCGTTCAAATTGCATGGAATTTGATTGGTTGGAATTTCAGCAACTTGGGAAATGTGTAAATCCAAAGGATCTTTTTCAACCAGCATGCATCCAGGCTCTATCTCTGGCCAGCCCTTGTTGTCGTCATTTTCATGGGGCATGAAAATGGCTATAGCAGAAAGGCAAGGAGGAGATGGCAAGTGGCAAGCACAGTGCTTGAGACGGACTCTAAAAGCTGAAATTGTATTCAATTTAAAACTCAAATTTTTATTGGGAAGGCTCTCGGTGCAACAGAAAGATTCCTCAGTGCACTGCACGTTTGCTTTCAGTAACTAGCCACTCAGCATCCCAAGGTTGGATCTGGGCTCATTCAATGGTAACTAGGAACATTAAAATGTGCCCAATCACTGCTGCTGAATTTTCACAAGACGATCTTGCCTTTCTTCTGAAAACTGTGTGAAAGTTAATGGCAAAATAAATTTCATTTGCAAAATAGAACTTAGACCGACCGAGCAGAAACTGCGCACGCATCCCCCTATCTCCCTGGAACAGATCCCAAAATTCGGCAACACTTGATGATATTTTGGGCCTTGGGCCTTAAACTCTAGATTTATCGTTTCAAAAAGCTTCTCTGTCCAAACACTTCCTGATCTCAAATTGCTCGATGACGTCATTCTGCCCAGTTTCTGCTCTGTCACATAGACCGTGTTTGCACAGTACCGTAAAATTTTGAATGGGTGTGTCAGATCGGTCTCATGTTTACAATGTTCTTGCTGCACTGGAATGCCTTTATTCCTTCTGTCCATAGAATTATTTTGTTCTTTAACAGTGAAAAAACGCTCTACAACCGTAGCAACTTAGTGTTAGGCCAAATCGTACCTGCACGATGTGAAAGTGGTCTCACTCACTGAAATATTCGAATTATTTCAACATGGCGGAGCCTATTGCCAATCAGAGCTTGAATCTGTGGAAACGACTGTAACATTACTGTATTTGTCTTTATGGACTGAGCATGGTTTTAATGAAATTTTCATCTTGTCACAACATGTATGACTTAAAATTTGATATTCGTCCCCCAGGGTAGTACTGCCTAAATTTCAATGCGGTGGGGGGTGGGGTGGGAGTGGTGACACTATTTCGTAGCTGGACCACAAATACTGAGTTTCATGTTTTGGAGACCCCTGATATTGTTAGTTCTTTCTGAGATCCTATGCAGAACGACATTCATTGAATCGGCCACTGTTCAGTAAAAAATCACACCAAATTGCACGATTCTTCCTTTCTTCAGATTTTCGGACTCCAAGTACTGAATTTTTTCTATGTTGTTATTCACATACCCAAAATATTGACTTAGCGTAAGATTTAGAACCCCAAATATCTGCATGAATCCGCAGCCCCCTGTATTCAAAGTTATCCTCCCCTGGGATTTATCCCCTCCCGCATATTTTGTACATGTCCTTGCTTCAATTTCCTTGCAAAAATGCAAAAAGCTGTCCTGTTCGCCTGCTCCAGATGAAGCCACCAGGCATATTTATCACCAGAAAGAAAAGGCAAAGTAGAGAACGAATATTTTATGCAGGAACTCTGAATTCGTCATGAGGTCGAACCAGAGGCGTATGTAGCACGTGAAAAGTGAGGGGCGTAGCCCCAGAAAATTTTTAGTGACCTCGCCCTTCAGGCGCTCGGAAAATGGGGGAAACGCCCTTTTCAGCTACATTTTGCATCGAAAACATAGCTGCAATCAACACCAAATAGGCAGGTCGTTTTCTTAAATTTGCAGTGAAAATTTATACCCATCCTTGGAAATTACTCTGCTAACGTGAAAGAAGAATAGTTATTCAGTAACGACCAGTCCAACATGTCAAGTACAAATTACAAATTGTTTCTCTAAACTTATTGCAAAGTGATTTGCATCTAGTTCGTCTTATCTTTCGATCTTATCATTCGAGGAAATTTCTTCTTTCGTTACTTAATAATTGTCAAGTCGGTCGATGGCATCACTTTTTGCAAGAAGCTCCAGCAAAAGAAATTGTTGTTGCCATTTGTATCATTTCATGCACGTGATGGTACAGACTCTTCAAATCATTTTGGTGAGATTGTTTCAACCAAGGCAGCAAACAGGGATCCCTATAGCCAGCAGCATTTTCAAGCTGAGATATAACAAGAGATATTGAAATGAGTGGGTCTGGGGGCAAGACCCCAGGAAAATTTTTGAAGATAAGTTTTCTACTTTGGCTCAGAATGCCTCTTCCAGCAGTGTTCAAGCATTTCTTAGAAACCAAAACCTTGCTGCGAACCCTTGAAAAACCAGTCTTTGGTTGCTTTTCAAGGATCTCAGAGACCTCTTCTTGACAGATCTGCCCGACCCCCCCCCCATCAATTTTATTACGTTTTCGTGCGAATCTCGAGGACCAACTTTTTGAAAAGTGGGGGGGGCTCCGGACCCCCCATGCCCCCCCTTGGGTAAGCCACTGGGTCGAACCGAGGGGGGGGTAACTCCTATAGGGGACCCTTGTATGCATGTGCCTGCCAGGTTATGAGTTGGTTTGCGATATTTTGCCCGGTTTTTGGGTCATGTTTTATGAAGTTTCGCCCTGGTTATGGGTCTGTTTGCGATACTTTGCCCTGGTTATGGGTCTGC